>LNAC01000521.1:0-50053 GCA_002007465.1 Ailurus styani
ATTCACAGACCTGTACCCCTTGGGCAAAGAATAAAAATAAAATTAAAAAAAAAAAGAAGCTGGAAAAAGTGATGGTCCACAGCAATCCAAAGTAGAAAGGCCTAAACCACCACAACACAAAGTAGAAGAAAGAATTAAAAGACTCAGGAAATGGGCCTACTAGAGTGGCTTTATTAGGCAAGGCCAGGAAACACCAACAACATGATCATGTTCTGCACAAGGAACTTAAGGAATCTCTCTTTACCATAGCACCAAGAAATGCACATCATCCCTGAGAAGCTTGGTGGCAGCTCTCCTCTGCAGGCAAGAGCTGACCCCAGGAAAGGCAGTCACAGACTGGGCTCTCTGATTACAATGGGGATGAAGCTACTGGAACATCAGAGGTCAGATGACAGTGCTTCACCATTAGTTATGGAAATTGTCATATGAATGCAGGATTGGAGAGACAGCCAGCAGGTAATGATAGAATATGATGACTCTGAGGCAAGAATGATGAGGATCCATCAAGAGGATTGCTCAATTTATATAACCAAAAGACATCAAGGATGTATGATCAGGAGGCTAAGAACAGCTATCTTAAAAAAAGTGAAGATCCAGGGGCACCTGGGTGGCTCAGTGGGTTAAGTCTCTGCCTTCTGCTCAGGTCATGATCTCAGGGTCCTGGGATTGAGCTCCACATTGGGCTCTCTACTCAGCGGAGAGCCTGCTTCCCCCTCTCTCTCTATACCTGCCTCTCTGCCTACTTGTGATCGCTCTCTGTCAAATAAATAAATAAAATCTTTAAAAAAAAAGTGAAGATCCTCTTGCCCAATTTCCAGACTTAAGCCAACTCATACATAGCTCATTGGCCAAAGAAGGACAAGGTCACCAGGCTGAAGACCTATAGTACCATGTCAAGGTCCTTTTCCAAAAGGACCTATGACCATTTAATCAGATAACTGAACATTGGGAAAATGGGAATGTCCAAATATTTTGAGGATAGTTGGACACAGATCCAAGTTGTATTAATATCCATGATCTGAAATGTTGTTTTGCTGCCCTCCCTCCCCATTAGAATGGGGAAAATGGAGGACAGGTAAGAAATGGTGTCCTGGCCCAGGTCTAGTTCACATGAGCCCACTGGGTCCACAGACCCACCCAATAGTCTCTTCCTCCATCCCTGGATATATAATCAGAATGGACATATTTGATAACTGGCATAACTCTCCCTTTGGTTTGTTGGTTTATGGAAGAAGAACTATCAGAGTATGAGAAACCAAGTTGAAGACTCTGAAACTGACCTTTCCCCAGTGAAGAGAGTAAATCAGAAACAACATTCCATCCTGGGAGAATAGCAGAGATGAGAGTCACTCCTAAAAATCTGAAAGACATAGCGCTGGTAGTCCCCAATCAAATTTCCAAAGAGAAAAAGTTGTTATCAAGAGCAGGGCAGATCCTGGACCACAGCAAACTCAACCAAGTAATCTCACCAGTTGCAGCTGCTGTGCCAGATGTGGTATCTTTGCAAAAGGAGAGGAACAATGTAGGCTTCTCCATCCCTAAAAGGGATCAGAAACAATCCTCAGAGACAACAGTTTACATTTACAGCTCTACCACCAGGCTATGATAACTCTTCTCCCTTCTGTCATAACACAGTCTGAGGAGACATGGACCATCTGGAAACCTGCAGAAGATCACTGGTCTACTGTACCAATGACTTTTTGTTCATGAAAGTAGATAATCAAAGTATGGTGAGTATATTGGACGCTATGGTAAAGTACATGTACTCTACAAGTTGGAAGATAAATTCTATGATGATTTAGGGGACTAAAACATAAATAATAGTTTTAAAGATTCAGGAGCCTGGGCATGCCAGGACATCTCTCCAAAGTTAAGTGCACATTACTGCTTCTCATACCTCCTACCACAAAGAAGGCAGCACAATGCCTGAGCGGTTTGGAAGTCACTCTTTTCCATACCTGGGCCATGTGCCAGGTATACTAGTTTCTTAGAACTGCTGTAACAAGTTACTACAAACTAGGCAGCTTAAAACAATAGTTATGTATTCTTTCACAGTCTTGAAAGCCAGAAGTCTAAATTCAGGATTTTGGCAGGCTATGCTCCCTCCAGAGGCTCTAGGGGAGAGTCCTTCCTTCCAGATTCTGGTGGCTTTTGGTGTTCATTGTCCAAGGCCACATTACTCCATTCTTGGCCTTTGTCTTCACATGGCCATTTCCCTTTATATCTTTGTGTGTCTCAGATCTCTCCTTCTTCTCCTAAGGATACCCGCCACTGGACTTAGGACCCATCCCAATTCCAGAATGATCTCACCTGGAGATCCTTAATTTAATTGCAACTACAAAGACTCTTTTTCTAATTAAGTTTGCATTCAGTTACCAGGACTTAACACTTGAACACAGCTTTTTGGGGGGACACAATTTAGTTCACTCACCAAGTGACACAAAAAGCTGTCAACTTTGAGGGAGTCCAGACAGGGCTGTGATGCAAAGACTGGCTGTGCCACTTGGCCATACAACCTGGCTGACACTATGGTATAGGAGGTATCTATGTGGGAACAGGTACATGTCACGTATATGGCAAGTCCCAATAGGAGAAAACAGTATGAGTCCTGAGGGCTTCAGATCAGGGCCATGCCAGCTGAAGTGCTGAATTTACACACTTCATAGAAAATAGGTCCTGGTGAGTTGCTAGATTCTAGTAGAGCCCGAGTGCCAGACTTGTGTCCCCAAGTGACCACAAACCCAGTACTACCCATCATGACCTATCAGATCCATCAAGTTATAAAGTTGGGTGGGCCTAGCTAAGAAAATCATAAAATAAAAGTGACACCAGCAAGGCCAGAAAGCACAGGTGATCTGCATGAGCAGGTGGCCCAGGCTCCATGTTACTCACTGTGTTATAGCAATTCCTCTCCCTCAACCATGCCTAAACTTCTAGGTGAGGGAGTACTTCATGGCCAGCTAATGAAGGAAAGGAAATACTGAGGTTTGTTCACAGAGGGTCAACTTACTGTGTGAGTGTAAACCAAAAATAGTACTGCACTACAGTCCCACTCAGGGGTGGCATTGAGGGAACAGTGCTACTAGGGTAAACTTCCAAGCCCAGCTCAGGGACCCACAGAGTGTGAGAAAAATCTGGAATGGAAAGTGTCTCTTGTTGCCTCCATGGCTATAGTATGTCCTACTACTTCCCTCTTGGAAGTTTCCCTTGGAACTCGAGACCTAGCAAGTTCATGGAAGAGCTGCTTTTAGAGCCCCTGTGAGGATGTGAGGTCCATCCATGCAAGGCTGCTCCCCCAGAGGCCCCTTTCTCAGCTGCTTAGGTTGCTGCATGCCAACATCCTTAGTTGGAAACCTTTCTAAGACTTATGTTAGGCCAAAGTTTCTGAAGCTTGTACTATTGCCCTTTGGGACTGGACCATTCTTTGTGATGGGGCCATTCTATGCATCATAAAATGTTTAGCAGCATCCCTTGCCCCCACCAATATTATTGCAGCCCAAAATGTTCCCAACCACTGGTAAATGTCCCCTGGAGAGAAAATCACCCCAGTTGAGAACCCACTGTACCAGGCTGAAGAGAGCCATCTTGCTGTAATCATGCCTCTTTCCTGGGGCAACCTGCACCTAAAAATGGAGCCCACAGTCTGAAACTAACTTGGGACAACTCTGAAGGATCATTCCAGCCTCAGAGTCCCTGTAGGTTGGTTGAGGTGCTCTTCTATTGAATTTTGCAGAGCCCAACCTTTCTCTCTGCCCAAGCTTGCTTCCTTCCCTTCCCTGACAGGTCCTGATCCCAGGAGGATGTCCCAATTATTTACACACACATCTTCAGATCTGGGCCTGAAGCTGTAATCATCTTCCACTTCCCTAGAAGCTGCCTTTTTTAAAGTGAATTGTGCAATTTGTCTTTGCTGTACTACTTTCTTGATGACAATATCAGCACTTCCTAGCTCACCTTTAAGAGTTGATTCAATAACAATATTCAACAATTACAATGTGATTGCTATCTAGAAGTTGCTGGGCTTGGGATTCATGGAATGACAAGACTTAGGTCCAAGGATAGCTATGTTAGTTGCAGGTCCCTTGTTCAAATATTGTTAGGAATTTCAAAACATTGATAGCAGAGCATTAAAAAAACATGAGTCCCTTCTGAGCATCACACCTTGTGCCTACATGGATCACCCACCCATGAAGCCAGTCCTATATATGTCATGTTCTCATGAAACTACCTTCTCATCAGGGAGATGAGTATTAAACCATCAATTACATAGTAAATTGTTTCATTGAAATTGTGGGAGGTGTTGTGTTGGAGAAGTGCAAGCTCCTATGCAACTTTGAGTGAAGGAATCAGACTCTTCTGGTTGGGGTCTTTGGAGGGGACAGAGAGATTTGGGACCTATGAGAACCCAGAGCCCTCTCCCTGATTCCTCATTGCATCATGAACTGCTTGCCTGACAATTGGCCAGCAGCAGTTTCTTATTTGAGACCATTCTTGCAGTCAGGGAAAATGGGCCACAGACATATGGCTTCCTCCAAATGCCATACCACACACACTTCCTTCACATAGAAATAGCTCCAGAAAAAAAAATCATTAAAAGAAAAAAATGTTGTTAAAATAAAGTGAATGGAAATATAAGGAGGTCCGTCACTGGCTTAAGAAAATAAACCAAAATCCAAAATATTCTGAGAAACACATTAGGGAATTAGAAGGGATCAAGAAGTCCACAATAGGGCCAGTTATGTGTCAGATTCAGAAACCGACTTAATTTTATACTAACAGCAAGGAACCCTCAGCTCTATTCCCAGCACTTTCTAATTCTGAGAAAGTCACTTCAGTTTTCTGTTCTTTGTCTGAATAATGAGAAAAAAAATTGATCTGTCATTTTGGATTTCATGAGTATTATTAGGATGATTCTTTTAGGATGCTTTGAGCTACTACTTCTTCAAACAAGAACACCATACTTATTCCAAGACAAAGCAATCTAAGGTTATTGTATACCACTCAGCCACTCACAACTGGTAAATTCACTCTACCCAACCCCCACTGCAACCTAAAAGATGTTGTGTGTGGAGAGACCAGAACTTCATTAGGTACCTGTGACCCCATCTTGGCAGGGTCTATGGGGATGTCTCACCTTCTTCTCTTGTTCTTGCTTCTGTCAAGTCCACCATGTCTGCTATGAACACAGACACAAATATAAGTTTTCAACTGCTTGGTATATGATAACTGTAGTAAGTCACATAAGTAAGGAAAGGGCGATTATTAAGTACACTAGGAAAACTACTTATCTCTCTAGAAAAAAATAAAGCAAACTTTTTACCTTACTCCAAATATCAAGACAAATTCCAGATGGATTAAAGAAATAAAGTGATAAAAATGAAATCTTACAATAGTAGAAGAAATTTAGATAATTACACATTTTTGCTGTTTGAAAAGCCCTTTCTAAAAAATAACGCCAAAGACAGAGATTACAAAGTAATTATCAAAAGATCTATTTGCCACATATATTCCAGATAAAGAACCAGTATCCCTTATATATAAAGAGCTTTTGCAAGTCAGCATGAAAATGACAAATTCTTTGGCTACCAATTCCACTTCTGAAATTCATTCTAAAGAAATAGGCCTGGAAATAAGTATCACAGTACTTACCCTTAAAGTCCCCATGGAGTCAGTTGGCCAGGGAACCTATCTTAGAAAAGAATGAAGGAGCTTGACCGAAGTCTAGAGACCTGTCACATGGTCAATGGGGAGGGATGCTGATGGGAACAACCCTGTATGAATTAACAGATCTTAGAGTAAGGGGATTAGAGAACTAAAAGAGGGCATCAAACAAAGGTACCGTACCAGAAGGTGTGTCCAAATCTAAAAACAAAGACCCCCACATTGGGGGCCCAATAAAATAATTGTAACACTCACGAAAGCTGAAAATAATCCTCTAAACAATCCTAGGACCTGGTTAGTGTTAGTAGCATCACCCCCTTGAAATTTCAGGAAAATAAAGCTGAGAAAACTGTACTTATCCAAGCCTTCCTTTTCAAAAGGAAGAAATGTATCAAGCCCGGATCCCTTGTTCAAATTCTTTGCTCTTTTAGTTTGTATTCTCTCTTGGTGCTTTAACAAGTGTTCCTGCTTCTTTTTTTCTCATAGGACAATGGTAAAAGAAGGTCTTTTGTGGGAAACCTGCAGACCAAGCTTGGTAAGGGCAGGCTTTCCTATGGAGGCTTTTCCCAGTTTCATGGGCCTCTGGACTGTGTCCGCTAACTGTTTCCAGAAATGTACCCAAGAGGTCTGCAGAGTTTGAAAGGGGAGCTCTGTGTATTCAAGGTCGGATTTCATGTCACAGTTTTGCAGTTTCATGCACAGTCTTGATTTCCCTTAATAAATTACAGGTCTTGCCACTAAGTTGTGAATGGAGACCAGTAATAGGTGATTTAGGGGTGCACAGAGGCCTCCCAGATTCTTTAAAATTCAGTTCCTTTTTGTTTGTTTGTTTTTACAAAGGGGTAGAAAGTTAGGCCTTGAGCACCTTGAGTGCTTCACAGAGACTTTGTGAACCAGTATTTGTCAGGATTGCGTTACCTGATCTGAGCCCATGCACTGGGTTATTGAACAATTAAAAAAAAAACTTTCTCATACAGACTTGTAAAGATCACAAAATTGGAAGTTAGATTTTGCTTCTCCAGCCCTTTATTTCCTCTCTGCTTCACCTGACCTACTGAGGTATGTGATTCACTGTTAAATCACCGTAAACATAGATATTCTGTGCTCCTTCTTCTAGGCCTGGAGACAGGCAAGGCTTTTCTGTTAAGGGCCAGATAGCAAATACTTACTTTTATTTTTTTATCTGAGGATACAGATCATAAATATTTTAAGCTCAGTGGGGCCAGATGGTCTCTGTCACAACGATTCCTCTCTGCCATTTGAAATTAGCCACAGACAGTCCTCAAACAAATGGACATGGCTGTATTCCAATAAAACTTTATTTACTAAAACCAGTTGTGGACTGGAGTCAGCCCACAGGCCATAGCTTGCTGACCCCTGTTCTAGTCAAAACTCCTGAACCTCACGTTGTTTTCCATTTCTTCCATCTCTTATTCTTGCTTCTTCCAAGTTTTGTGTAACATCTGAAATATAACCAGTCCATTGACAAATAAAAAGGAGAAAGTTGGTTTTTGAACAATATAGTACTTGGTGAATCTGAATATGCCCCTTCTTCTGGGTTCCTGTTCCCAAGATGTGTACTTATGGTTGTTTCTTTAAATATTTGTTTTGCATTTCTCAGTCTGGAATGAAGTGACAGGTGCTGCTGAGGTTGGGCTTGCAACCCATGGTATCAAACGTGCAAGCCATGGGATCCTGGGGTGAATTCTCTTTTTGGCCATTCACTGAAAGCATTTACATTCATTGCTTTTAGCTACTACTTGCATTAAGTACATTTGCACGCAAGTGTAAGTGCAAGAAGGAAACCATCCTAATCCCTGCGATCCCCTAAGTGCCTGTAACACTTGCTGCTCTCAAATGTTGCCACAACTGTCCATGATACTTAACCCTTACAGAATTAGATTGAATAATAGCTCTATTTATTGAGATCCTACTAAGCACCCAGTACTTTTCAAACTAGTCTGTCCTTACCATATTACATAATCAGCCTGACAATTCTGGGATTCCATTTGCCAGGTAAGGTAATGACTCAGAGAGATTTACCCCACTGTGGAACACCCAGGTTTGTCTAACTCCCAGCCTCATCCCCTTAATCGTTATTAATTTACAATCATTTTCTATAATTTTAATAATTTTATAATCATTTAAATAATTTTATAATCATTATTATTAATTTACCAATTTACTCCTGCATTCATTCACTAAATGTTTATCAAACTTTTCCTATTTCCCAGGTGCCGGACCAGGCAATGGGAATATAGCTGCAAACAAGCAGACACAGTTCTGTGCACTAGGAGCTCTCAGATGCTAACCCATCATCACCTGGGAACACGTCACCACAACTGTAGTGTGGTCCACAAAGGAACACCTCAGGAATTACAGTGGTATGTGGCAGAGGGACCTAAGCATATTAACTTAACTCCCATCAGGGTTTTTATATTTATTCGAGGACAGCAATTGCCCTTCTATTGTCTGCTACTTTATGTAACTGCCCTATCAGGACAAATGGTTCTGATTTTTCCATCTTCTCTATCTGGGTATGCCCAGATGAGTAGTGTCAGAAATCTATATGGTCTGCCTGTATGATATTCTGTGAAGCAACCAGAAGTAATGAGATAAACATACAGCAATGTGGAGCGCCCTTAAAAACATAACACTGTATAGGAAAAGTAGTAAAAGAATGTAATTTACACCACAATGTTGTTTGTGTAAGTTAAAGCACATATACCTACAAAACAGCCCAATATATTCCATAAAAAGAACATGACTATTTAGGGACCTTTGTAAAACACTTTACACTGGACCTGGGGGTAGGAGTGGGGCAATAGTTAAGAAATCAGGGATAAAGGGGAAAAATAAAACAAAAGAGGAGCCTTGTACAGGCTGTACCAAGAAATATGGTTGATTAAGTCTTTGCCTGTGAGGTCCCCAGAATAAACTACAAAAGCAAAAACAATCATTTGAGAGCACAAGTCGTCTCGATGGTGTACTGAATAGAAGATGACAACCTTTAAATGCTTGCCCTTAGCTTCAGGCAGAGAGTTTTCATGATGGGAAAATGGTCAGAGAAGATAGAAGCAGAGAGGAAAATTCTCTCTGTCAGAGGGAAAAAAGAAAAAAAAAAAGAACAGCTCTCTGGTAACAGTGGTGAATATTCCTGTATTTATATAGACATGGTCCCTTATAGATAAGGGTCATATCTTCAGTACTTGTTATAAAATAACCAGCTAAGTATGAGGCATTTGGTGTTTCCAAAGTATTAAAGGATGACAGCAGTGACCTCAGTGTAGAATACCCTTACTGGAAGATTCTTGGTCAAGTCCATTTGGCACTGTGGAACAGTAGCTGATATCCGGTGTTGATAGTCTCACTAAATTTGGATTCCATTTGACAAAGTGTGAAGTAAGGAAGAACTGACCGTGGCCCCACCGAGGTGAAAGCAGCTGGTCTCTGCCTCCTGAACAGACTGCTCTCAAAACAGTGCTGTCATTTCCAGTTCTTTGCAATGACACAACCACTGAATTTCTTTGGAGACACCATATACATCTTTTCACATTCCCCCACCTCCACCCTACCCAATGTAATGAATATTAGACTTGGAAAGGAAGAGAATAAAGGCCATCTCCCCCACAGTTAAGGGCCAAGAAAATGAGGTTAAGTCTTTCTCTTGCCTCCAAATAAAATCTTGGACAAGATGGCAGTTGCATTGAGAGGGATCGCCAAAGCTGTTTTTATCTGCTAATGTTCCATTCAGGGAGCTGATTTGTAGGCTAGAAATATGCAGTGTATGAAAGAGGGGAGCATTTATTTCTTGACTGACCTTGGGCATTGATTTATCTCAAAACTGAGAGAATTTTCCTCTTGGTAAAGGAGGGCTAATTCTTTTCAGTAAGCCCTTGAAAGCTCCTGCCATCAAAAACAATCTATATGCTGAATGCACAGAAATGCTCTGAATTTAGGAAAGGTGATGTGGGGAGTTGTAAGGAGGGAGGAGATGTGAGAAGAAAAAGATGGCTGGAAAAATCTGGGGGAAGAAATGATGTTTACCTAATGACGCACATTTCAAGATAGAAAAGAAAGCAAGGTGTTTGGAGATGAATAAATGTCACCCTTGCCCCCCGGGCATGCGAGCACTCTCTCTCATTCACTGACCACTGCCAAGCAGTCCCTGTGTGGTGGCTGCCTCAGTTCGCTGGCTGACCTTCCCCTGACTCCGTGAGGGAAGAAACAGTGAGGCCCTATGTCCTCACCGGGCCAGGCCTTCCTGTGACCCTCCTGAGACCTCTCAGCCCCTTTCCCACAGCCCTCCCCAAAAGCCTTGCTGTAGCTCTTGGTTTATTTTTTCAGGTGAGTAAACTCTGTATCGAATACTGGTTTCTCAGTTGCTTTTAATTAGGCTTCTGGGTTCCACTCTTTCATCTCGGTGAAATCTGCGTCACTTTTCTCCAGCTATTTTTGGTTCTAAAGCCATGGGTTTGCTTTCATTCAGCTAATTGAAGGCACACAGGAAAGGAGAAAGGGGATAATCCCCATCGTTTGACATTTCTTAGGGTTGTGATAAACCACACATTTTTTAGCAGCGGAAAATCTCTTTCAAAATGTTATAACTCTGCGATCTCTTCCCTGAGGGGATGGAGTGCCTCCCCACTAAGGCTCCAAGGTTAATGTCCTGTGGACTGCTCTGAAGCCCCTGAATCTCATGTAGAGAGAGGGAGAGCCAGTGAGATGTCAGGATGTGACCAAATAGTCCCTTCATAATTTTCCCTCTGGTGGTGAGTTCAATCCCGCTGCCCTGGCTGTGGCAACCACTGTGAATGTCACCATTCACTGGGCTCTGGGGGGAAGGCTCAGCCAGACACCTATTAACATCAGAGGACAGAGCTGATGGTTCTGTTCCATGAAACATCCCATGAAATGAAAACCCAGCAGCCAGGTGCTTATTTAATCCCCAAAAGGGCAGTATGTGTTTATATATATATATATATATATATATATATATATATATATACACACACATTAGTAAAACTTTATTAAATCCTAATACAAGATCCTTTTTTTGCTCTTTAGACCAAAAAGATCCTATGAAAATTATATTCATGAGGTATATATAATTTGTTTTTACCAAGACTACTTAGTAAACAAACTTCAGATCTTGCCAGAGTAATAAAAATGGGTTTATGTAAGGCAAATACATTTATTTTTATAGTTGATAGATAAGATTATAGGCATTCCATAAAGCTTCTACAAAATGGAAAAATAAGCCTACTTATTCATTACTAAAAAAATCAAAATCATATTTACATCTCCACATACTATGATTGTTTCTTGACCTTTTGATTAAAATCAAGTGTATATCTCCATATACTGTTGTCCTCCAAGTTCACTCTGGGTGACAAAAGAGGACAAATTACTATTTCTAGCTTAAAAAGCAAAGTACTTAAATAGATTGAGCACAAAGCCAACTGACAATAAATCCAAATTTCATGTTGAAGTAACCTTCATAAAATAAGAAGTGGGAAAATATTTGTAATTCTTACACAAAGAGATGATATACCTAATACTTAAATAGCTCCCACAAGTCCGTAAGAACAAAGCCAACTGCCCAGTACAAAATAGGGAAGAGGACACTTCACAGGAAATGTCACAGAAATTTAAATATATGAGAAGATGGTCAACTCTATCTGTAATCAGAAAAATTATAGATTAAACTACACTGAGGTTCCATTTTCCAACTCCCAGATCATTAAGGTATAAAACTGTGACTGCAAGGGAATAGGAGGAAGAGTCATTTCTAAAAAGCTGATGAGGACACCAGTCAGAATAGCTAAAATTAACAAGTCAGGAATCAACAGGTGTTGGCGAGGATGCGGAGAAAGGGGAACCCTCCTACACTGTTGGTGGGAATGCAGGCTGGTGCAGCCACTCTGGAAAACAGTATGGAGGTTCCTCAAAAAGTTGAAAATAGAGCTACCCTATGATCCAGCAATTGCACTACTGGGTATTTACCCTAAAGATACAAAGGTAGTGATCCTCAGGGGCACATGCACCCAAATGTTTACAACAGCAATGTCCACAATAGCCAAACTATGGAAAGAATCTAGATGTCCATCAACAGATGAATGGATAAAGAAGATGTGGTATAGATATATAATGGAATACTATGCAACCATCAAAAGAAATAAAATCTTGCCATTTGCAACAACGGGGATGGAACTAGAGGGTATTATGCTAAGTGAAATAAGGCAATCAGAGAAAGACAGTTATCATATATCTCTCTGATTTGAGGAACTTGAGGGGCCAGGCGGGGATTCGTGGGGGGTAGGGAGGGAAAAAAATGAAACAAGATAGGATTGGGAAGGAGACAAACCATAAGAGACTCTTAATCTCATGAAACAAACTGAGGGTTCCTGCGGGGTGGGAGGGTAGGGTTAGGGTGGATGGGTTATGGACATTGGGGAGGTTTTGTGCTATGGTGAGTGCTGTGAAAGGTGTAAGCCCGATGATTCACAGAACTGTACCCCTGGGGCAAATAAAAAAAAAAGCTGATGAGGATATACATTGTTTTCAATGTCTATGGGAGAATTTGGCAATATTATTAAAATTATAAATGCATATGCTCTTTGATTCTAAGTTATTTTTCTAAGAACTTATTCTATAAATATATTCACCTAGGGGAGAAATAAAATATGTGCAAGGTTATTCATTGTGGCATTGACTACAATAGCAAAAGATTAGAAATAACATTTCAGTCAATAGGGGACTAATTAAATAATTCATGTTATAACTCTGCAGTAGAATATTATATAGCTATAAAAGTGAGGAATCTGTATACTAATCTTAAACAATCTCCATTCTATTATGTCGAAAAAAATCTGGTGACTATAATACATCATCACTTGTTAATAATGGGAGCTAGATACAAATGTAGTCAGAGATAGTGATGAGGATGGTGACAAGGAAGAAAAGCAGAGATAGATAACCTGTGTCTGGTACCCACTGGGTTTTTGTTTGTTCGTAATAATATAAAATATTTCTGGAAGTATACATAAGACATGTAGGTGCCTTATGAGGATTAGGTGTTCTGGAAAAAGAGGTTGAACGGGGAATTCTCACCATGCACTCTCTTATAGTTTGGATTGCGTCCCCTACTAAGGTATGCTGAAGTCTGAACCCCCGGTACCTTATCTGAATGTGACCTTATTTGAAAATGGAGTCTTTGGTGATGTAATCGAGTTAACATGAAGTCATGGGGCACCTGGGTGGTTCAGTGGGTTAAGCCTCTGCCTTCGGCTCAGGTCATGATCTCAGGGTCCTGGGATCGACTCCTGCACCGGGTTCTCTGCTCAGCAGGGAGCCTGCTTCCTCCTCTCTCTGCCTGCCTCTCTGCTTACTTGTGATCTCTCTCTCTCTCTCTCTGTCAAATAAATAGAAGTAAAATGTTAAAAAAAAAAAAGATGAAGTCATACTGAATTAGGGTGACCCTATCTAATATGATTTATGTCCTTATTAGAAAAGAACAAGAGTTGGGGCTCCTGAGGGGTTGCATCAGTGAAGTGTCTGCCTTAGGTTCAGGTCATGATCCTGGGGTCCTGGGATCGAGTCTCTCATCTGGCTCCCTGCTCAGCGGGGAGTCTGCTTCTCCCTCTCCCCCTGCTGCTCCCCCTGCTTGTGCAACCACTCTCTCTGTCAAATAAATAAATAAAATATATTTTTAAAAAAAGAGAGAGACAAGAACAGGAGTTGCAGGTACACACACTTCATCTTCATGTGAAGATGAAGGCAGAGGTTGGGGTGATTCTTCCCTAGACAAGGAAGGCCACAGATTGTCAGCAAACTACTAGGAGCTGGGAGAAAGCCCGGCATCAGATTCTCCCTCGCAGTCCTCCAAGGAACTAACCCACCAGCACCTTGATTTCAACTTCTGGCCTCCAGAACTCTGAGAGAATACATTTCCATTGTCTAAGCCAACTAGCTTGTGGTACTTTATTACTATAGCCCTAGGAATCTAGTGCACACCCTTTTGTGATTTTTAAATTTTCAATCATGTGTATATAATATCTGTTCACAAAAAATAAATAAGTAGATTGAAATTTCTTGGCCAAAAATAAGAATAAATAAATAAAATAGGTTTCATTATACCTTGCCTCTGATTAACTTTCTAAAACCATACAGAATTTCATCCACCCAGAATTTCATGCGATATATAGGAAATTCATTTCAGTAGAGTCAAGCTAATCTTTTAAAAATGAGAAAAATGGACAAACAAAACCCCAGGGGATGCTGGGCATTAGCTCACCCACCCTGGCAGCCTGAAGCTGAAAGCCAGCTCTGGGTGGAGTTGCTCCTTTCCCATCTTGCCTTCTTACCACACATTTCTTTTTTCTTTCTTTTCTTTTCTTTTACATCTTTTTTCTTTTCTTTTGAGGAAAAACGGTGAACTTACTTCATAAGCAAGAAAGTCTGCTTGAGCACATTGAAATGTCCAGGGGGCTCTTGGAAAACTCTGGTCTTGAGGGCTCCTGGCCACTGTCTGTGTCCAGAGTAGGTACTGGAAAATATGCTAACAGCAGGTCGGCCTGGCAAGTGCCACAGCAATGTTGTTGTCACTGATTCCCGGGTTCTTTCTCTGCTTATAGAGAGAAACTGTGACTTTTCACAAACTTTGACTAGAGTGTATATATATATATTTGATATTGGCTCTGAAATTAAAAATGTCTCTGTGATCACACATAGCCAAGACACCAAAATGTTTGACCAACTCAATAAACCCAAACAAAATCAGATTTGGGCATTAAATGTTCAGCTGATTTTTTAAATAAGAAATCACTTTTTTAAAAATATTTTGTTTATTTATTTCTGTATGTATGTATTTATTTAGAGAGAATGAATGAGTACAGGGAGGCACAAAGGAAGAGAGAGAATCCCAGGCAGACTCCCCACTGAGCACAGAGCCCAAAGCAGGGCTGGACCCCCCAACCCCGAGCTCATGACCTGAGCTGAAATCAGGAGTCTGTTGCTCAACCAACTGAGCCACTCAGGTGCCCCAAAAGAAATCGCTTTTTAATAAGAAGGTTTTAGATTTACAAAAAAATTATAAAAATAGTAGAGAGTGTTCCTATATACCCCCCATCCACATCCAGTTTATCATATTATTAACTTGATATTAGTCTGGCACATCTGTTACAATTAGTGCAGTGTTGATACATTATTGTTACCTAAACTCCATGCTTTATTCTCATTTTCTCAGTTTTTACCTAATGTCCTTTTTCTGTTCCAGGATCCTATCCAGGATACCACATTACATTTTGTCCTCATGTCTTCTTAGGCTTCTCTTGGCTCTAATAGTTTCTCAGACTTTCCTTGTTTTTGATGGCCTTGACAGTTTTGAGGAGTACTGATCACGTATCTTGTAGAATGTCCCTCGGTTGGGATTTGTCTGACTTTTTTTTTTTCTCATGATTAGACTGGTATTATGGTTTGGAGGAGGAGGGCCATGGAGTTAAAGTGCCATTCTCATTACATTGTACCAAGGGTACATGCTATCAGCATGACTTATCACTGTTGATATTGACCTTTATCACCTGACTAAGGTACTGTTTGTCAGGTTTCTTCACAGCAAAACAGCTTTATTTCCACCCTCTTCGCCCATGTCCATACCGTCCTCTTTGGAAGGAAGCCACTATGCACATTACACACTTATAAGATAAGGGGTTCTGCTCTACCTCTTGAGGACAGAATAGCCACATAAACTATTGGAATTTTATGCATGAAGATTTGTCTTCTTTCTCCCATTTATTTGTGTATTCAATCATTTGTTTATATCAGTTTGGGCTCATGGATATTTATTTTATACTTTGGATTATAATTCAATGATACTTTATCTACTTAGCTAAATTTTTGATTAAATAAAATAATTGTTTTGGCATCATGTATAGATCACTTTAGAACCCAAAGCCTACCACACAACTATACACTTTTTATGTGCTCTCTTTCAATGTGTTCACATGGTAACCATATTTCTAATAAGTCATTTATTCAGCAAGTATGTACCACATGTGTACACATTACTACATGCTGAGCATGAGTAGTGAGTGGAATAGATTGCATCTTTGTGAATTGTCTACCTAACATTTGGTTTATTTATTTTACATAGCACAGCACCAGAAAATCTGGACAACAGAGGCAATATAATCTTGTCCTCAATAAAGCTCCAACAGTCACTTGCAACAGGCAGGATGCGTGACGAAATTCATGTAAGACCAGAGAGAAAATTAAGTAGGGAATAATTATAGACCAAAACATGTTTGATGTGCAAAGTTAATCAAGGACAGTTATCTTGAGATAGCACAGGCTTAGAAAAATTAGAAAAAAGGTTTTGTTAAAAAGAATGTTCTGGGAATATGAGACAGTTGTTGGAAGGGACAATTGGGTCAAATGTAGATTTTTATTATTTTTAAAGTATTTTTAAAGGTAGAATAGACAGCCTTGTATACAAAACTGACGAAGAGAATGTAGTGAGATTCAAGACTATAGATGAGGGGTCATCTGGCAGAGAAATACTTCAAGGGACAGAACGGGGTGCAGGAATTCCTTTTGCAGAGATGATGGAAATAAGGAAGATGTTACAACTACTGAAAATGATCTAAAAGGGAATCTGTATTACCGGGTGCCGTGAAGGAATGATGGTAAGGGAAGAAAGTGTGCCTTCAGGAGGCAAAATACTCCATGAATTCTTTCTTCTTTTTTTTTTACATCCTTTTATTGGGGTATAATTGACAAAATTGTGAGATACTTAAAATTACAATGTGCTGATTTCATATACGTATACATTTTGAAATGATCCCTCCATTGAATTAACATTTTCAACACTTCACATATTTACCTTTTTTTTTTGGTAAGAATATTTACAGTCTACTCTATTAGCAAAATTCAATAATACAGTCCAGTGTTGTCAGCTGTAATCACCATGTCATGCATTAGATCCTCATACTTTATTGTCTTATAACTCTATGTGTCAGAAATATCTATGAAAACTTTCATTACATTTTCGGGAAGAGCAGATAGGATGATTCCATAAGTCCAAGCTGGAGCTGCTATGATGGTTCTCAATGAAAAAGATGCTTTTCATCCCTTTCATTAACCACATTTTACTACTACCCCCTCTCCTGTCTTGGCCCCCAAGAGATCTGATATGTTCACCTCCTAATATGATTACAATATGTAACAGGATAGAAAGAAAAACACTGATGTTAAAAATATCAGAAAAATGGTAGCATGGTTTAAATGTTCTTCATGGACTATAGCTCCTAGCAATGGTTTCTTTCTTGCCAAACATTTGACAACACTTTGCACAGAGTAAATACATCGCCAAAATATGTTTTCTAAAAAAAACAACCATAAAGAGATGGATGTTTTAGTTTTAAGTCTGAGATTTAAAAATAAATTTAGTCCCATCTTTCCTCACCCAAGTCCAAGTTTCTTGGTTTTTTCCATCTTCTGTGAGATATCCACCTTCGGCTTTCCTTCCCCCAGATTCCTCCAAACAGATGTCATAGAGAAGACTACAAAGGTATAGCCTTTTCACTTAGAGCTTTGCAAATGTTTGTGAATTATCATTACAAGTCTTCCGAATGAAAAATGCTAGCAATTTTCTCTCAGAAAGTTTTATGTGGAAACAGGTCTGGTCCCAACAAACCCCAGAGGACTTGCTGCTGCCTCTGGCCACCAGTAGAATGATCACTGTCAGTGTTTTCATATTAACTTCCTCCTGGGGAGAGTCTCCCAGCTGCTGATATTCAGTAAATGGCCCCAGGCTATCTCTGTTCTCAGTTCACTGACCTCACATGGATCATAAGTGGCCGTGGGGAATAGGATGCCAGGTTTCAACTCTGATTTCACTCTGTTTCTGAAGTGTTAGTGGTAAATGAGAGTCTATTCAAAAAACCAACCCTCCCACAAACAAGTTTATTAATGAGCTTGAGATCTGCTCTCTTCTCTTCCCTAAGTAGCATAAGTACCTCCTCAGTTTTGGGGTTTTTTTTTAAAGATTTTTATTTATTTATTTGACACAGAGAGAGATTACAAGTAGGCAGAGAGACAGGGAGAGGAGGAAGCAGGCTCCCTGCTCAGCAGAGAGCCCGATGCGGGCCTCGATCCCAGGACACTGAGATCATGACCTGAGCCGAAAGCAGAGGCTTTAACCCACTGAGCCACCCAGGCGCCCAGTACCTCCTCAGTTTTTGAACTGAATTTTATAAATTCAATAAATATAAATTTGCATTTTCCAGATCATGAGGGTCTAGTTCCTATGCCACTTACTAGTGTGCAATGGTAGTAGTGATTGACCAAGAAGAAGAATAGTAACAATTTGCATTTCTGCTACACTTTAGAACATACAAAGGGATTTCACTTGTTTTCTCATGCATTTGTAACTCTTTATTTACAGTGTTCGTCTTTGGTGTCAGACTGGCTAGAATAATCATAGCTAACATTTATAAAGTCCTTATTGCTTCCCAAGTGTGTTCTATGACTTTTATTTGTACTAGTTCATTTAACTCTTACGAAAACCTCTGACAGATAAGATTATTATGCCATTTTACAGATGAGAAGAAAAAGGCACACTTTGTCCCATAGTCAAATAGATCCTAGGTCATCTGGTTCCAGAACCTATACTCATTCCTGCTCTGTTTACCCTGCCTGGATTCAAATCCCATTTGGTCACTTTCTGCTGTGTGAACATGAGCTAGTTATCTCCCTGTTTTTATCTTAATCCCCTTACCTTTAAATGAGAATAATACCTATCACACAGAGATTTGAACATAATTTATGTAAAATTCCTACTATGTGCTAAATAGATGTTAGATATCACTTTTATTGGGATCACATATTCTTTTGATAAACATTGAGCATATATTATATGTAAACACTAAGCTTATGCTGATAGTGCAATGGTGTATTCATGTCCTGTTGGAGTCGTGATAGATTATCACAAGTTTGGTGGCTTAAAACAGCTCAAGTGTGCTACCTATTAAGAAGTCTAAAATGGGTTTCACTGGGCTAAAATCAAAGTGTCAGGAAGATGGTGTTCCTTCTGGAGGCTCTGGGGAGAATCTGTTTCATTGTTTTTCTGGCATCTAAAGGCCACCCGCATTCTTTGGCTCATGATTCTCTTCCTTCATCTTCAATGCCATCAATGCGGGTTGAGTCTTTCTCACTCACATCCATTATCCCGACCTCTGCTTCCACCATTACATCTCCTCTCTGACTCTACTGCCCCTTTCCCTTATAGGGATTTTTGGGATTACATTGAGTTCACACAGATAATCCAGGATAATCTCTCTATCTCAAGAGCCTTAGTTCAAGTATGCCCATAAAGTCCCTTTTACTATGTAAAGTAAATCTGCACAGGTTTCAGGAATTCAGACATGGTATATTTGGGGGCCATTCTTCTGCCAACAACAAATGGTAAACCAGACAGTCCCTGACTAGGTGAGATTTACTTATGATCTGATTTTTAACAAAGAAAGGTAGAAATAAGAGATGAAATGGTTAACAAAGGCCACTGGAAAAGCTAGTGGTGCTGAATCAGGCCATTTTAAGGTTTTAGGAAACTAAACTCTTTACAAAACACTTAAGGTTACTCTGTAAGAACACAGTAAAACACCTGATTAAGAAGAAAGAAAGAAACTGGTGTTGCCAAGACATCTATTATGATATTCTAGTTACTCATTCTTTTCTTTCTTTTTTTTTTTTGGTCTCAGAATACTTAAAATGTAGTATTAACATGTTATTGATATATTAATGCTGGAGATGTTATTTCAGAAATATTTTGAAAATATGACTAAAATTCTTAATCTGAAGAAAGAGTTTTGCAGCTATTTTACTTTGTTCTTATAGTTAATCAAATTTATCTTACAATACAAATATTCTACTTGGAAACAGTCAAAGCCAACTCCAAGCCCATGGTTCTACCATTGTTAAAGACTCGTTTCAATTAAATGCAGTCCCTACCTCTTCAAGCCCTCATAATAAACCAGTATTTTTCATATTACAGGATACTCATAGAAAACTCTTTATTATAACAGAAATTCTTCTCCTTCCATTAATGATGTGATTAAGCATGGACATCAGAACTTTGTGGTTTCAGGGTGTCTACAAAAAATAATTTTTTGGGCGCCTGGGTGGCTCAGTGGGTTAAAGCCTCTGCCTTCGGCTCAGGTCATGATCTCAGGGTCCTGGGATTGAGGCCCGCATTGGGCTCCCTGCTCAGCGGGGAACCTGCTTCCTCCTCTCTCTCTGCCTGCCTCTCTGCCTACTTGTAATCTCTCTCTGTCAAATACATAAATAAAATCTTTAAAAAATAATTTTTCATGGGATTATGGTTAATAATACCTAGAACCTACTGGGAGGTAAAACAATAAATACAATTCTAAAAGTAAGATTCTATCAATCTTGTACTTTATAATTACATTAAAGTCCTTCTGCTGTTTTTTAACATTTTCTGAAAAGCCAGAATCATTCAGTACTGCTTGCATATACTTCATGTAGCTACCTATTTATCATTTACTGTTAAAAGAGCATTCTTAGTAAAGAAAAAATGGAAACACACTAGCTACTGATCTCTACACACTAAATAATAGAAGACAGATTTCTCATGAATCAAATCTGCCATTGAGCACTTCAAAATTTAATGATATCATTGTTTCCCATTTGTTAGTTGGAATCCCAGGGACATGAGAGTTGGCTTTATTCTGATAGACCTCAGCTGAGTTAAGTAAAAGGCTTGTACCACATAGAAAATTCTCTCCAAAACAATATGGAGGTACCTCAAGACATTAAAAATAGAGCTACCCTATGACTCAGCAATTGCAGCTATTAGGTATTTACCCCAAAGATACGGATGTAGTGAAAAGAAGGGGCATATGTACCCCAATGTTCATAGCAGCAATGTCCACAATAACCAAACTGTGGAAGGAGCTGAGATGCTCTTGACTAAAGAGCAAAGTGGTGCATATATACAATGGAATATTACTCAGCCATCAGAAAAAATGAATACCCATCCTTTGCATCAACATAGATGGAACTGGAGGGGATTATGCTAAGTGAAATAAGTCTATCAGAGAAAGACAATTATCATATGGTCTTACTTATATGTGGAACATAAGGAATAGCTCAGAGGATGACAGGGGAAAGGAGGGAAAACTGAAAGGGAAGAAATCAGAGAGGGAGACAAACCATGAGAGACTCTGGACTCCAGTAAACAAACTGAGGGTTACAGAAAGGAGGGGTAATCAGGTGATGGGTATTAAGGAGGGCATGTGTGGTGATGAGCTCTGGGTGTTATATGCAACTAATGAATCATTGAACATTACATCAAAAACTAATGTACTATATGCTGGCTAACTGAAACAAACAAACAAATAAATAAATAATAGAAAATTCTCTCCACAAATCAGGAAAACAACTGATTCTCAAGGGCGCTTGGGATGTAGGTCAATAAATTTGATGAAATTGGCATTCAGTTTAACAACTAGAAGAGATCTAATGATCATCTGTCCTAATGTTATCATTTTCTTAATGGAGTAATTGAGGCTCAGAGAATTGAGGCCATGATCACTCTCAAGTTAGTGGCAGAGCCGGGGCATGCTTGGAACCAGTAACTCACATCAATCCATCCCGGGTGCTGAGCTCAGTGAGAGGAAATTTTTCATTTTAAAAGGTAAACCTAAGATGTAATATTATCTTCAACTCACTTTCTCCCAAGGATACACTGAATAACAACTATATGTCAAACAATTTCTTCTTTAGAAAAAACCCAAAAAACTGGCTAAGTAATGACTACACATCGAATAAATGGGAAGAAAACCACACTGAGGTGGGTAAGAGAGGCTGGGACAAAATCTTGCGATATATCCCACCCCCCACCCACCCCCGCCCCTTGGCAAGGTGTCCCATAACCAGGAGGGAACTTGGAGTGCAGAACTTCTCCATGAGAAGTGAGGGGTTCAGATTCCACATTAGGCATCCCAACTTTTGGGACATATACTTGGGAGACCAGGTCCCAAAACATCTGGCTTTGAAAACTGATGGAGCTTGTGTCCTGAGACACACAAGACTCTAGCAATCTGAGAAGCTGCTTTTAAAGGGCTTGGACACTCAGGCTTGCCTGCTGCAGGACCCAGCACAGAAGCAGCCAAAGGTACCCAGACTTAAAGTGAAGAAACTTTACCTGCTTATATTAAAGTGTGTGCCTAAGTGGGAGGCACCTAATTTAACACACACATCTAAGAGTCTGCTGTAACAGTCTCCAGGGATAGGATGATGGGTGCCATCTTTGCACAATGCCCTTTCCATGCTCTAGAGCACCAGCCTCTCCCAGAGGGGAGTTTTCACACATGTGTGGTGCCCTGATCGGGGGGGCTGCCACCTATAGGATTCCTTTTGATCTCCTGGCTCTGGATTCCTTTTGATCTCTGGAGCATGCATTCTTGATCCCATAGGACTATAATACTTGGTGTCACCTACAAAGAGTTCATACCGCTGTCTGGCACACCAATTTTTCCATCTGCTGACACAGACACCTCTACATTGCCTGGCCCTGGGGTCCAGTGAAGTTTATGATCATGGGTCTCATAGGACAGTAACCAACAGAGAAAGAGTTCTTAAACAGCTACCACTCCCAGGGCACAGCGAAAGCTAACAGGCCCAAAAGCTCAGTCTTTCTGTGAAGGAGGACCATTAGCTGATCATCTTGACTGTGAGTTGAAGAGTTGACTTCTGACTAGGCACAATCTTGGGGCTGATTGTATTTTTCCCCAGAGACCTCAGAGAGAAAGTACTATGTTTGCCTTCACCCTCTGCTGGACTCCTGAATGCCAGAATCTCCTGGAGTGAAATTTCACATGTGTCTGGTACCCTGGTTTTTGTGTCTGGAGCCTTGATTTTTGTGCCCACTACCCAGGTGATGCCCCGTGATTGCCTGACTCTGAGGGCTAGGGGGTCTTACATTTATTGGTGCCATGGGACTGTGGCAATCAGAGAGATGGTTCTTGGCAAGTTACCACCCCCAGGCATTGCACAGATAATGTACTGAGTACAGTTCCCAGTTTTTCAGTGAAGAAGGCCTCTTTGTTTGTCTTGGACCTTTGACCTGAGGGGGAGACTTCAGGTTTGGCACACATTTATAGGTCTATGAAGATGCTCTCAAAACACCTAGCCTATGGTCGCCATCTTGGTGCTCTCCCTCTGCCCTGCTTCAGCTCACTGGTATCACTCAGAAAAGAGTTTATAGACTTTCCTAGAGTCCCAATTTCTCTGTGTTCCACTCAGGCAACACTTCTTTTTTTTTTTTTTTTCCTTTCAGGGAACACTGCTTGATCACCTGGCTTTGGTGGCCAACAGGGTTTATGCTTGTAGTCCCATAAGACTGTATATATTTGCATATTTTAAAGTCAATGCCTGAGGGTTTGTCTTCTAGTCAGCCTGAATTTAGGCACTGAGACCCTCCCCTTCAGGACAGTGAGATCTTAGCACATCCTTAACTACCGGGAGCTATTAAAAATATAATAGTCTTCCTGAACAAGCACAGAGATTTGAGAGACAGTCAACAGCTGAGGCAGGGTTGAACAACATGCTTTGACTCCAACATGAGGCCACTCCTTCAAGTTAGGGAGAGGTGGTTGTTTATCCACTGTATAGAAACCAATATCCAAAGTCAAAGAAAATGAAGGAACAGAGGAATATGTTCTAAGTGAAAGAACAAGATAAAGCCTCAGGAGAGGAAAAAAAAAGACACCTTAATGAAATGGAGAGAAGTCATTCACCTGATAAAGAGTTCAAAGTAATGGTCATAAAGATGTTCACCAAATTCAAGAAAAATGAATAGACAGTGAGAACTCCAACAAAGAGATGAAAATTATAAGAAAGTACCAAGTAGAAGTCACAGAGGTGAAGTATACAACAATTGAAGTGAAAAATACATTAGAGGGGTTCAACAATAGACTAGATGAAGCACAAGAATCAGTCAATTCAAAGACAAGGCAATGGAACTCAACCAAAAAGAGCAACAAAAATTTTTTTTTAAAATGGAAAAAAGTAAAGATAGCTCAAGGGACTATGGGACACTATCAAATGGACTAACATCACAGCTTAGGATTCCCAAAAGGAGAAGAGGGGGAGAAAGGAGCAAAAATATTTGAAGAAATGATGGCTGAAAAACTTCCCTAAACTGGGGAAGGAAACATACATACAGATTCAGAAAGCCTAAAGCTCCAAATAAGAAGAACCCAAAGAGATCCACAGCAAGACACATTATAATTAAAATGTCAAAATTAAAGACAAAGAGAGAACATTAAGAGAAGTAAGGGGGAAAAAGCAGCTTTTTACATACAAGGAATTCCCACTAGACCAGCAGGATATTTTTCAGCAGAAACTGTGCAGGACTGAAGAAAGTGGCATGATATATTGAAAGTGCCCAAAAGAAAAGAACTTCTAACCAAGAGTGCTCCACTCAGCAGTGTTATCCCTCAGAAGTGAAGGAAAGATAAAGAGTTTTCCAGAGAAACAAAAGCTAAAGAAGTTAATTCCAAATAACCTAGCCTTACAAGAAATGTTAAAGGGACTTCTTAAAGCTGAAGATAAAGAGTGCTAATTAGTAACAAGAAAAAATATGAAAGAATAAGTCATACTAGAAAGGTAAATATCCAGTAAAGGTAGTAAATTAACCACTTATAAAACTAGTATGAAGGTTAAAGGAAAGAAGTAGTAAAAATCACTATGTTTACAATAATTAGATAAGGAATATACAAGACAAAAAAATGTCAAGTGTGACATTGAAAATATAAAACATGGAGGGTGGTGAGTAATAATGTTGAGCTTACAATGAGATCAAACTTAAGTGGTTATCAACTTCAAATAGACTATTATAGATATAAACCATCAAATGTAAACCTCATTATAGCCACAAAGCAGAAACTTATTGTAAATACACAAAAGATAAAGAAAAAGGAATGTAAGTGTACCATTAGAGAAAGTCATCAAACATATAAGAGATCAAGAGAAGAAAAAAGGAAGAGAGAGGCATTACAAAAACAGTCATAAAACAATTAATCAAATGACAATAAGCACATGCCTATCAATAATTACTTTAAATGTAAATGGACTAAATTCCCTGATCAAAAGACATAGAATGGCAGAATGGTTTTTTAAAAAGACTCATTTCTATGCTGTCCACAAGAGACACTTGTTTGTGTAAAGACACACACAGACTAAAACTGAAGGAATGGAAAAAGATGTTCTATGCAAATGGAAACCAAAGAAAGCTGAAATACTACACTTACATCAAACAAAATAGACTTTAAAACAAAGACTGTAATAAGAAACAAAGGAGGGCATTATATAATGATAAAGGGGTCAACCCAATAAGAAGATATAACATTTCTAAATATTTATGCATAGTGACACCTAAATATATAAAACAAATTTAAGAGACCTAAGGGAGAAATAGATGTCAATACAATAATAGTAGGGGACCTTAACACCCACTTACAATAATGGATAGATCATTCAGACAGAAAATCAATAAGGAAAAATTGATCTTAAACAACATATTAGAGCAGATGAACCTAATAGATATGTACAGAACATTCCATCCAAAAGTAATAGAACACACATTCTTCTCAAGTGTACATGAAACATTCTACAGGATAGACTATGTATTAGGCCACAAAGCAAACCTTAATAAATGTAAAAGGATTGAAATCATGTCAAATATCTTTTTGGACCACAATGGTATAAAACTAAAAACTAATTACATGAGAAAACTAGAAAATTCACAAATATGTAGAGATTAAACAACATACCACTGAATAATTAATGGGTCAAAGAAAATCATAGGAGAATTTTAAAAATACCTTATGACAAACAAAAATGGAATGTAACATACCAAAAATTATGGACTACAGAAAAGTAGTTCTCTCTCTCTCTTTTTTTAAGATTTTATTTATTTGTCAGAAAGAGAGAGAGAGTGTGTGTGCAAGCAGGGGGAGCAGCAGAGGAAGAGGGAGAAGCAGTGTCACCACCAAGCAAGGACCCTGATGCAGCACTTGATCTCAAGACCCTGGGATCATGACCCGAGCTGAAGGCAGACGCTTAACTGTCTGAGCCACCCAGGCATCCCTTAGTTCTTTTTTTTTAAAATAAAGGTTTTATGTATTCATTTGAGAGAGAGAGAGAGAGAGCATGAGCAAGGGGGGGGCAGAGGGAGAGGGAGAAGTGGACTCCCACTGAGCTGGGAGCCCAACGTGGGGCTCCATCCCAGAATGCTGGGATCATGACGTGAGTCAAAGGCAGATGTTTAACTGAATAAACCACCCAGGCACCCCAGAAAAAGCATTTCTAAAGGGACATTCATAGCAATAAATGCCCACCTCAAAAAATAAGAAAAGTCTCAAATTAATGTAATTTCACACCTCAAAGTGCTAGGAAAAGAACCCAATATTAATAGAAGGAAGGAAACAATAAAGCTTAGAACAGAAATAAATGACACAGAGACTAAAAAACAAAACAATAAAAAGATCCATGAAACTAAGAGCTAATTCTTTGAAAAGATAAACAAAATTGACAAGTCCTTAGGTAAACTCATCATGAAAAAAAAAGAGGACTCAAAATAAATGAAATCATAAATGAAAAAGGAGATGTTAAAACTGATACCATAAAAATGGATCATAAGAGACTACTATCAACAATTACATATTAACAAATTGGACAACCTAGAAGAAATGGATAAATTCCTAGGAACATACAGCCTACACCAAGACTGAGTCAAGATGAAATAGAAAAATTGAACAGACCAATTACTAGAAGAAGATTGAATCCTTAATCAAAAACCTCCCAACAAATAAAAGTCCAGGACTAGGCACCTTCACTGGTAAATTCTACCAAATATGCAAAGAAAAATTAATACCAATCCTTCTCAAACTCTTCTAAATCTTTTCTATAATTTCCTTCTATAAGAGGAAGAAATTCTTCCAAATTCATTTTGCAAGGCCAACATTAAACTGATATTGAAACCAGGCAAAGATGCCACAGGAGAATATAATTACAGGCCAATAGCCAAAACAAGCATAGATATAAAATCCTTGCAAAATATTAGCAAACTGAATTCAACCCATCAAAAGGACTATACACTATAATCACGTGAGATTTATCCCAGGCATGTAAGGATGGTTCAACATCGGGAAACAGTTAATGTAATACACCACATTAATATAATGTACAATAAAAATTGTATGATCATCTCAATATATGCAGAAAAAGAATTTGCTACATCAATTTATAATAAAAACTTGTCAACAAAGTAGGTATGGAGGTAATGTACTTCTGCCTAATAAGACCATATATGACAATCCCACAACTAACATCATACTCAAAGGTGAAAACCTGAAAACTTTCCTTCTAAGATTAGAAACAAGACAAGGATGCCCACTCTTGCCGCTTTTATTCAACATAGTAATGGAAGTTCTACCCAGAACAATTAGGCAAGAAAAAGAAATGAAAGTCATCCAAATTGTAAAGGAAAAAGTAGAACTGTCACTATTGGTGGATGATATGATATTATATACAGAAACCTAGAGACTCCATCAAAAAAACCTTGTTAGAATTAATAAATAAGTTTAGTAAAGTTTCAAAGACACAAAATTAACATTCAGAGATCTGTTTGGTTTCTATACATTAATAACAACTTCCAGAAAGAGAAATTAAGAACAAATCCTATATACAATCGCATCAACAAGAATAAAACACCTAGGAATAAAGGAGTTGAAAGACCTGTATATTGGAAACTACAAGACTTTAATGAAAGAACTTGAAGAAAACACCAATAAATAGAAAGATATTTTGTGTTTATGCATTGGAAAAATAAATATTGTTAAAATATCTATACCACCCCAAAGGAATATGCATATTAAATACAGTCCCCTGAGGGTTACTGGGGGGTGGGAGGGTAGGGATAGGGTGGATGGGTTATGGACACTGGGGAGGGTTTGTGCTTTGGTGAATGCTGTGAAAGATGTAAGCCTGATGATTCACAGACCTGTACCCCTTGGGCAAATAACAAAAATAAAATTTAAAAAAAAATACAGTCCCTGTGAAAATTCCAATGGCATTTTACACAAACATTGAACAGAAAATGCTAAAATATGTATAGATCATAAAAAATCCTGCATGGTCAAAGCTGGAGGCATCACCCTTCCTGATTTCAAACTATTTTACAAAGACATAGTAATTAAAACAGTATGGTATCAGCATTAAAACAGACATACAGATCAATGTAACAGAATTAAACCCACACATATATGGTTAATTAATTTACAACAAAGGAGCTAAGAATAGATAAGAGGAGCAAAACAGTCTCTTCAATAAATGATTTTGGAGAAACTGGACACCCATAAGCAAAAGAATTAAACTGGATCACCATATTACACCATACACTAAAATTAATTAAAAATGGATTGAACACTTGAATGTAAGACATAAAACTCCTAGAAGAAAACATAGGTGGTGAGCTTTTAGGCGTAGGTAATGGTGATGATTTTCTGAATCTGACACCAAAAACAAAAGCAACAAAAGCAAAAACAAACAAGTGGGGCTACATTAAGCTTTTTAGTTCCTGCACAACAAAGGAAACCATCAACAAAATGAAACTGCATGGGAAAAAATATTTGCAAATCATATACCTGAACTCATACTACTCAATAACAGTTAAATAATCCAATTAAAAAATAAGTAGAATATTTGAATAGAAATTTTTCTAAAGAAGATATACAAAAGGCCAACAAGTATATTAAACGATGCTTAGCATGATTAATCACCAGGAAAGTGCAATGCAAAACCACAATGAGATATCACTTCATACCTGTTAGAATGACTATTATTAAGAAAAAAAAGCCTAGAATAACAAAATACTAGCAAGGATGTGGAAGAAAGAGAACCCTTGTGCACTGTTAGTAGAAATATAAATTGGTGCAGCTACTATGGGAAATGGTATGGTGGTTCCTCAAAAAATTGAAAATAGAACTACCCATGATCCAGCAATTACACTTCTGCATACTTATCTGAAGAAAACAAGAACACTAATTCAAAAAGATATATGTACTCCCATGTTCATTGCAATACTATCTGCAAAAACCAGGACATAGAAACAACCTATATATCCAGTGATGGATGAATGGATAGAGAATATACAATGGAATATTATTTAGCCATAAAAATGAATGAAATTTATGGGGAAGGAGACAAACCATAAGAGACTCCTAATCTCACAAAACAAACTGAGGGTTACTGGGGGGTGGGAGGGTAGGGATAGGATGGATGGGTTATGGACATTGGGGAGGGTTTGTGCTTTGGTGAGTGCTGTGAAAGATGTAAGCCTGATGATTCACAGACCTGTACCCCTGGGGCAAAGAATAAAAAAAAATGAATGAAATTTTGCCATTTGAGACAACATGAGTGGACATCTAGGGATTATGCTAAGTGAAATAAGTCAAACAGAGAAAGACAGATAACACATGATTTCACTCATGTAAAATCTAAAAAAAAATTTTTTTTTAATTATACTTACAGATACAGATAACAAATTTATGGTTTTCCAGAGGCAGGGCATAGGGGATAGGAGAAATGGGTGAAATGTTTTTTGTTTTGTTTTGTTTTTTAAATAAATTGCATAAATATAAAACAAAAATTAAGTCTTTGTGTTTCAAAATGACTGAGCTTTCTGAGGGGAAATAGTACTTCTGAGTGAGTATTGCCAAGTAAAAGTGGTAGTATAAACAGCATACCATATAATGGTTTAATGATAATATCAAGGACAAGAACAGGAGTCAAGAAAAAGATATTTTTATTTATTTTTGAAAAAATTCTGGATGTAAGTAAAAGTTTTAAATATGTAAATACTTCACTTTCTCAAGTTCACATCTTAAATATATAGGAACTCTATCTTCTCCTCTCTATCTCACTGTCACCAGCTGGACCCAGACCCTAATCATTGCCCTCCTCCCATAATCTAATTGCTTATCCTGTCTCTGGTCTGGTCCCTCTGCTAGCATTCTTCCACAAAACAATTTTTCTAAAAATACAAATATGTCACTCCTTCCTTCCTTAAAGTCTCCATGTCTCTGAAATGCTCTGATAGTCTTCAACATGTAGGCCATTATACCCAAGACCCTGCTCCTGAGCCACTACCTGTCCAATCCCCTACCTGTGTTCTCCTCAAATCATAGGCTCCAGACTCACCTGACAGTGCACTGTTAACCACCTAGCTGAGTCTCCTGCTCTTGCATATGTTCCATCCCTGAGTTAAGGCATATCTACAATGCTTGATGGATTTCAGCTCAAACAATGCCTCCTGGCCATTGCCTTTCCTGACCTTTAGACAGGATTAATTAATCCCTTGTGCCATCATTGAACCCATATTGACCTCCTCTATACCATTCGTGCCCTTATATTGTGGTTATTTGTTTACTTCTATATCCTACAGAGTCTGGCATCTAGAGGGGCTCAAGGCATGTTTAATGGATAAATGAACATATTAAATTCTCTGAGTTTATCTTAAGGCAGGAAGTGGTGAAAAATCAACTCAGTTGAACAAGTCCTTCTGAAGGACATGACTAATTCTGAGGGCAGTACAACTTTTAAGAGTATCTTCCTGTGCTTAACTCGGGAATATTAAAGTTCAGGGAGCCTTTATGAGGCCCATTCAAAAAAATGGAAACAACATCCTGAGGAAATGGGTCCATTTCGGGACTTTCTCATGCTTTGTTCTTTCCAGTTCTTATACATCATCATGTATTCATGCAGCAGAAATGCACCAGATAGGGAAAACTGGGAGTAGGTTGACCTGTTGAGCGGCAGAAACATATGTTAAAACTCCATGACAAGACATAAGATAGAATTTCTAGAGTAATTTTACATTCAGAAGATCTTTGCAGGGTCAGTGAATTCCTCAGCTCTACTCTTGGGTATACAAAATAATATTTTCTATACATATTCAATAAAAGGCTAAGTGATTAAACACATAGAGTCTGGAAGTAGACCAATATGGGTTCAAGTCCTACCTTTGCCACTTGTTGACTATGTGACTTTTGATATGCAACCTCTCTAGGCCTCCATTTTTTTCTTCCTTTGAAACATGGTTGTTGTGAGTCTTGAGAAAATGCAGGTAAGACATTAAGCATGGAGCCTGGCATACTGAAAATGATCAAAATGTTAAAAGCAGCGATGGACATTAAGTTGAATTTTTCTACTTCTGAACAAGTCGCTGGTTTGAAATATGTCTCCAGATAAATGCACCATGACTTAAGTGTCACATGTATAACCAAAACAAATGAAATGTTAAGAAAATAATCCTCTTCTTATGGGTGGCAGTTAATTTGCTTCAGTTAACAGAATGGTGTGAGTAGAATCCATTTGGTCACCTAAGAAACTGACATGCTAATTTTCCTGATATGTCAAGTGTTTTAATTATCTGTTGCTGCATAGAAATACTGCACCCAAACCTTAAATGTGTACTACTAAATGAAAGAAACCAATCTGAAAAGGCTACATAATGTATTATCCCAACCATATTATTCTCTGAAAAAGGCAAAATCATAGAGACAGTAAAAAGTTCAGTGGTTCCTGGGATAGAAGGATGGGGGGTGAGAAGGAAAAATAGGTGGAGCACAGAGGACTTTTAGGGAGTAAAATTATTCTATATGATACTGTAACAATGGACACATGACACTATGCATTTGTGAAAACCCGTAAAATGCACAACATCAAGAATGAATCCTAAAGTAAACTAGGAACCCTTGTTAATAATAATTATTGATATTGATCCATCAATTGTAACAAATGTACTACACTAATACAAGATGTAGATAATAGAAGAAACTGGGCAGGAGGTAGCAGGTATGTGAGGACTCATCTCCAATCAATTTTTCACTAAAGCTAAACTGCTCTAAAAAAATGAAGTCTATGAGTAATAATAACAAAAACTGTCCCAAAACTTAGTGGAAGCTGATTTTCTAAGAAAGGTCATGTAGTTTCCCCTTCTTAATCTAGGGGATGGCAAAGGTTTGTGGCCATCTTTAATTGACTACAGCAAGTTGGTCATGTTCTTACCAAGTAAGATAACTCTACTTTAAAAGAAGACAAAAAGTTTCCACTCACAAATCTGAACAACACAGATTCCCTAGAATGCTTTGTAAAAAGTCTAAAATAACATTTAAGGACCCCTGCAGTAACCCAGAAACACAATGTACAGAACAAAAGTTGATCAAGGTGTTCAGAAAATTCAGTTGCTAAAAAACTAGAGGAAAATTGCATTGCTTCCAAATAATTAACAGGAAGGGTGGTTTAAATTAATGAAAATTCTGAATTATGGTCGCATAAAATGCAACATTATCATTTTCATGCAAAAGCAGTCATTAGACATAAGATAACAGTATTTCTTACTGAGTTCTTAAGTACTACAGCAAATGTCTGTCCCATAAAAACCACTGGGAAGTCCCATAAAAACCTCCCATGGCCTTCAGGACCAGTAAGTAGTTCCGGTTCTTCCAGTCACAACAAGGGCCCAGAAGTCTTGAGAAGTACCAGTGGCTTGGAGGCCCAAGTGCACCATTCCACTCTGAAAGATCATCTGTCACCTCCTTGATGGCTCCCTTGGGAAGCCTGCCCATTGCCCTCCCCTCTGTGCCCCCAACCTTAGGGAGTCTTTCTTCTAGTTTTACCCTTCTGCTTTTGGCTAACACATTTGCTTATCTCCTCAATCCTTTCTTCTCTAATGAGATATACAGGATATCTCATTTTTGGGTGCACAAAATCCAGAGGTATTCCTAGACCACTTTTCTTCCTCATCTGGCATTTCCTCCTCCAAAGCCGTGAAGAAACCCAGACAGATAACTGCTAGACTTGAGGAAAAGAGAAAACCACAAATGCCAGAGGGGAGAAACTTATAGGTTAATAGGTCAAGAAAGCCGCACCTCCATGCACAGCTCTGTAGCAAGAAAGCCACAGCAAGTCAGGACTCTGTCATGGCCATACGAGAAATCCATTATTTCCAAACTCTGGGACTATTCTGTTAGGGAGTCTGGACAGAGTGAACAGAACAAAAGGGATGAATATGTTCCTTTTCTAAACCCAGCAGAGTGATAAAGACTTGGAGGAGTTTAGAACATCTAGTAAAATTCAGCATCATGAAAAAAAAGATAAATGAGGACAAGCTGGGGCTGAGAAAAATCCATTGACTAGAGAAATAATGAAACCACATGGTTAAGGGAGAAGCAGAATGAATGTGCTGTTCAAAATGGAGCTCATTTGAGAACTGACAAATGTGCTGAGGGACTCTTAAGAGGAGGATTGGGAGAGGGAAAGGGGGAAACGGTGGGGACAGAGTAGGAGAGAGAGGAGGTGGAGAAGGAGGAAAGGGAGAGGAGAGGAGGCAGAAGAGGGCAGAAAAATAGCCAGATACTATACGTAGCAGCTGGAAGAATTCTGGCAAATATTTTGACAAGAAATAGACAGTATGAAGGTCCAGTCCAAAAGGATCCTCCTTACTCTCGGTGATAGGGGCCAGGAGTACATAGAGAACCATGACGAAATGGCTGGGATTTCAGTGTTCAGGGCTACAGGACAAGTTAGCTGGAAAGTGAGTGACCAGGGGGACTCAGCCGTGCTGATTGATTGACATGAGACCAAGCACAGCTCAGCAAAGCCCAGGTCATCCACATCAAACAGTGAGCTCTGCACCAACAGTGGCTCCCTGCCTTTGTTACAAAGGACTCAGTATAGTGAGAGTAGCCAGGAATCACATGCTGGGCCCTGTTTTTGGAACGGAAACCTCTTCTTATCCTTTTTCTGGATGGTAGCAGCTAATTTTACCCACACAAACTACTCATCCAACATGGATAAGCTCAACTTCCTGGTTCCTGAGCAGTCAGGCAGCTGCAAGAACCTTATTTAATAAGTAAAATGTTTATATTTAGTACACGAACTACCTACAAATGGTTTTCAATTGTTTAGAGCACTTTATTGCTATTTAGCAGGCAGAATATTCTACCGTAGGTGCACTATTAGCATGGCCTTTATCCTTGAGGAGAACAAAAATAAACTTTACTTAATGCTTCCAACCCAAATCACAAATTTGGTCATCTACATACTTTTCTTTCTCTTTGTAATGTTTCTGTTGGAAAGATACACACCTATGACCTATATCACAGAGCACTAATCACAAATGTCAGTTAGATCTACTATATGCTTTGAGAATACGACCGAATTGATCCCAAATGGTATGTGTCACTAGCTAGTGAGGTTTTTGTCTCTAGAGCACTTTATTCAAGTTCTGAAAATTATTTCCATCTGAGGAAGGGGGGGGCTAATATGACAGGAGGGGTTAGGGTCAACAGTAATCTGATCTCCAAAAAAATTGTCACAATTATCACCTATGCTGGTGGTCTTGGCCCAGGTTCAAACTGACCAGGAACAGGAAAAGAATCCCCTTCTCTTTCTTATTCTTGGGGGCATACTACTACTGTAGCTCCAGGGTTCTCCATAGTTAGTGAAGTATGAAAGGCATGCTAATTGATGTGAGGGGAGCACAGACTTGAAGACACAAAAGATACTCACCTTAAAAGCCCAATACGTTTAAAAGACCACAATAGTAGATGGAATTCCAAGGTGGCCCAGGATTTCCAACCTCTGGGGCACAGACACCTTCTCTTAGTCATTCAGTTAAAGACTAATCTAGATACTGCTGTGAAGGGTTTTTACAGGGTGTAATTAAGTTCCTAAATCAGTTGACCTTAAGATAGAGAGATTTATCCAGTGGGCCTGTCCTCATCAGATGAGCTTTTTGAATATGAATGGAGAGGTCAGAGATTTGAAGCATGAGAAGGATTTGAAGCACCATCACTGACTTGAAGATGAAGGCTCAACAGAGCAAGGAGGGCAGGTGACATCTTGGAACTGAGAGTAGCCCACTGACAGCTAGAGGGAAATGGGACCGCAGCCCTACAATGGGAACTGAATTCTGCCAACAGTGAGAATGAGCTTGGAAACATGTTTTCCTGTAGGAAAACCTCCAGAGAGAGTGATAAGACAGGCCCCACACCTTGACTGAGACTTCACTTGAGTAGAGAAGCCAGCCAGGTCATGCTGGACTTCTGACCCACTGAAACCATGAGATAATAAGTGTGTGTTGCTTGAAGCCACTCAGTTTGTGTTGTCATTCCATGATAGAAAACCCATACAGCCCCCTTCGTATCTTTCAGTGTTCTCCTGTCTCCTTCCGTCCTACTTACTCTCATTCTCCACTGACACACATAATAATATATAAAGTGAGCCCGACAAGTGAGAATGACTCTCTCTGCCTCAGTCTAAGAAGGGAGGTCCTTTGTACATTTAATGTAGAAGGAACATTTCCATAAGATTTTGGCATTTAAGGTTTTGTCTTAAGGAAAACAAAAGAGCCTGTCAACTGCACAAAATGTGGACAGGTCATCCCTGTGATGTTGCTAGTTCTCCCCCATGGCACCCAGCAACCTCAGCTTCTCAGAGTAGAGAAAACAGGACCAGGGCAAGGGGCAGCATCTCAGGTGCAAAATTTAAGGGGGCGCCAGAAATGTCAGTCATTGAGATGGATAACAGTTTTAACTGTAGTGAAACATACATAACATAAAATTTACCTTTTAACTGTGTTTAAGTATATGATTCAGTGGCAAGTCCATGCATGACCATCACCACTTTCCATCTCCAGAACGCTTTTCATTTTGCAAAACTGTAACTCTACACCCATATGATAGTAAGTTCTCAGATAAAGAACATTTTAATGCGATATTTTTTGTTAGACTTCATTTTTTAGAGCAGTTTTAGTTTCACTGCAGAATTACAAGGAAAGTACAGAGATTTCCCATATGCCCCCGCCCCTACGCATGCACAGATTTACCCATTACCAAGGTCCCACCAGGGGTACAGTTGTCATAATCCATGATTCTACAAACACAGCATCGTCACCCCAAATCCATGGCTGACATTAGGGCTCACTCTTGGTGTTGCGCCTTCTTTCAGTTTCGACAAATGTATAATGACATGTATCCACCCTATAGTGGCACAGAGTAATGTCACTGCCCTAAAGCTCCTCTGTGCTCTGCCTCCTCACTCCTCTGTCCCCTCTAGTCCCTGGCAAAAACACATGTCTTAACTGCCTCCACGGTTTTGCCTTTTCCAGGATGTCACAGAGGTGGAATCATAGAGTGTGTAGTATTTTCAGACTGGTGTCTATCACCTGGTAACATGCATTTAAGTTTCCTACCGCAATCTTTTTTAAAGAACAAAACTAATGCAAAGAAAAAACCCAGAATGAACGAAATATTGAAATGTAAAGACCAGGTCCGTTGCCACCACAACCGTCTTCACACTCCTACTCCCTCTGCGGGCTGATCACGTAACGCATTCTGTCCTCTCATAAAACTGGGCCATTTTCATTCAACCGTTTGCTGCCAATATTTTTTGCTTATTTCGAGGAGATCGTCTAAGTGAATTATGAAGCCAGAACAGACTGGAAATCGAGTCGGCAGCTGAGCAGGCCTTGCCAAGAGTCAGAGCATTGCTGCTGGCCCACCCCCCCTCCTCCTGCCGGACATTTCTGGGAAGTTCCTAGGTGGTGGGTGGTGTAGATTACAGCTGAGAAATTAGTTCAGATCCTGCAAATAAATAAGAGGGATGAAGAATCAGCATGGAGCATATGTCCCCGGCTTCCAGCTCAAGCTCCCATCACTGTTTCCAGCGCTTTTACTGGCCTGACTTCAAAATAACCTCTTTCTGAATTTCAGCAGGAAAGTGCTTTCAGCAATGAGAGAATTACTTTGTGATTGGGGCAAAGGCAAAAGTATGTCCCCTCACAAGTCCTGTCCCCACCCGAAGGGTGCCGTGAGGTTGGGGTGGAGTGGCTGCCGGCACCAGCAGATGCTCGCCCCTCCTTAAATGAGGGCTGGGGGTGAGCCCTCCCAGGAGGGGGCTGTGGAGCCTGATGTGGCTGAGTGGTGTGTGATTCACCCTGCAACGCGTCTCCAGACGTGTCCGAGAGCTCACTGCAGTGAATGGGAAGAAAAGATGAAATCGCTTTTGAGCCCTGTCCAAGGAAGGCCATCGGAACCATGCCATTTCTGATATTCCTCTGAAGGAAGGCGGCCTCTGGCCTTCTCAGGTGCCAGGAAGTGACTTGGCCACTGTTGGTTTCTGAATAGAATGTTCCTGAAGAGGTCAAGTTCTGACAGCAATTGCAGTGGAGATGGAGGAGAAATGTAGGTGTTGGGCAGGGCGGGAGCAGGGAAAGACCAGCCTCAAAGATACTCAGAGGTTCTCCTGGACACAGTCCCTTTCCAAGGGCTGCCTGGCTCCTGGCGAAGCCGTTCCTTCCATGCCATCAAATGTTCTTTTCTCCCCAAAAGATCAAAAGGCCTTCTGTCCTGCTCCCAGAAGAGAAGAGAATGTTCTTGAAGAGATAAAGGGAAACCCATGGGCTCTCAGAAAAGAAGCACTTACTACTATCTTCTGTTTATTCTCCTCTGCCATTATGAAGATGCTAGTTTAAAAATGAATATAAAGAATTGTCCTTGTTAATCTCCTGGAAATAGCTCTTCGCTTCTAGAGCAGAAGCTACTTTGAGTTTTAAAGATCTATCAGGGTAAGAGCTGAAAATCTGGCCTCTCTTCACAACTCTTGTGAATCTTGCACTGAGAGGACAAAATCCACTTCCTTCACTACAGGTGGCAGACTGGTGTGTCTGTGAGGGCCGCATCCCTGTGCTTGGGCATTTCACTGTGTTCTCTACATTGACCTCACACCTGCTGTGGAGAGAGGACTTATTCTGTGATTTCAGTGATGAAGAAACAGGCTCTCAGAGACTGTAGGGCACTTTCAAACTCTAGCAGCTCCTGCTCTTCTCTCCGTGCCCAGGTGCCCCTGGAGAGCTGGGAGCTGAGAATAGCATGAACCATCAGGAGTTAAGGATATGAGTGCTTCAAGAATGAAGTCGAGACAGACTATGCATTCATCCCAGTAGTCTAAGAATTCCTTCTGAGAAATGGAATATTTTACGCTCTGCATTTTGCTACCCCATATGGGATAAAGTTAAAAGTGAAAGTTAGGCTTTATTGTTACTTTCCCAGAAAGAGTCATTCTGGGATCCAACTGGCTCTTGAAAGAGATTGAGGGCTTCAAGAATGCGTGACTGCCTACACAACTTCCCCACCTTCTGAAGCACCAGGTGGGTCCATGTGACCCAATCCAGCAGGTGGAATGCCCCTCGGCTCACAGAGCTCCCTCGTGCTCCCAGCCACGGACAGTGAGAGACAGGGCACATGTAAAATGAGATTCAGAGAAGTTAGGAGATTTCCCCCAGGAGCAGGACTTTGGCCCCAGTGGCCTGATGGCAGGTTTCTATGGCAAGGAATGGTGCAGTAGGAACAGTCACCTGTCATCTCATGGGGCCAGGAGGGGGTTTGTTGAATGAGGGATCTTGGACCCCCTGGGTCTCTGGCCAAGCACTGGCCAAGGCAGATTCTTCTTTTCTTTTCCCCAAAGAAAGGCCAAGTGCCACTTCCCTGATTTTACCAGGTGGCTTAGGGCTGGGGTGGGAGACCCAAGGCAGCTATAAAATTAGACCCTTCTGACAAAGTGAATATGATGTAGTCACGTTTTCTCAAGGTGAAAACTCCTACCCAGGAGGCAGCTGTGGTGGTCTTTCCCCATGGAAATTCTATTCATTTTGAAGTAAGAAATGCAGTGAAAATGCACCATCCTGCATTTTTGTTTGATTAAAAAAAAAATAGGGAAAACAAATTTCAGCTCCAAACTATTCCATCAACATAGAACTTCTCTGAGACAATCTCCAAAGCAGGACACTTCTAGTCACCAAGTTTATTTCTGTTCCTGATTGTGAATTGCAAAGAAAAGAAGCAAAAAGAAGGAAAAGGGAAGCATTTCAGACTGTACAGGTGTGTTCCCAGTTCAGCTTTTTTAACAGGAAAGTTCATACAAAAACAACAAAATAAAATGCAAATAAAAATGCAACCTTAAGAGCTGTCTGTTGATTCTAAATTTGTCACGATTTGCATTACTGTTTGATATGTCTTTGCTACATCCTGAGCCTCTAATTGTGACTTTCTTTTTTCCCAGTTAGATTTTCTGCTCTTTTGAAGTTAGGAAATGTCAGTGGTTTCTTTCAAGCAACTTTGGGCAAGTCTTTTTTTTTTAAGCGTCAGAGCAGGAAAAGGCCATTCAGCTTATCTTGTTCACTTCCTGAAATCTAAACAAGCTCTCAGAAAACCACATCACACCCTATCCATTCAGCAAAAGTCTCTGCACTTGGACAGGATATTTCGACTTTACAAAAACTTTTAGAACTGCCTTGAAAAGTCTCCAAAGATTTTGAGAAATAACTTAGAAAGTTTCGGACTAAAATTGGTGCGGTTATTTCTCTCCTAAGGAAATGATTCCGAAAAATCCTTTCTTTCCTTGGAGAATTCCATTCCAGTTGGCCGCCCAGAGCTCTCTGGTGGACTTATGGCTGATCTTTTCAAACTCTTGTCCTAATTCTTTTTATCCATTGAGTGGGGGATGCTTCCAGCTATTCTTGTAATACCCCTTCTTTTGACTGAGAAACGGGCTTTGCGATTTGCATGTGATGGAAATGAAGAGTTTTGAGTGAATCTACTGGCCCTCATCCAGTAACATACATTTAAGACTCATTTGCGGAACATTGGGATTTTTGCTAGATAAGAACCCCCCCCCAAACAAAAACAAAACAAAACAAAACAACAAAGGATATGAGTCCTAATGCAAAGTCTGCATCTCATTTCCCCAAAAGAGATCTGAAGCTTCCCGTCCCAAAAAACAGATCCATGGTCAGTTCAAAACAACTGAGTTTCTAAACACAGCGCCACCTCTTGGCCACTCATGTGTAGCCCTCCTATTTTAATGTGGGATCAAATGACTCCCATTTTAATGTAAAAGAGAAGAAATGTCAAGTAAAATAGATTGCTAAGGACCAGCAGCAGGAAGCAGGCAATGTCCAACCTTTTCATTTGACATGACAAAGCGCCTTCTAATGTACCTGGCGTGGTCTTGGGAACATGACAGTGTGGGTTTGTGTGAGTGAGCTCTTAATGCCATGGCTATTATGGCTACAATTAACTTTAAACGCTGGTGTCTCTGAATAAAAGCATTTACTCCCGGAGGCCCTTGAGGGTTATGTGTGTGCACGGCTGGCCACCAGGAATCTGTTCGTTGTTATCAATGCAGACAGTAAATGTATTCATCCATCAACCCCAGATGCTCATGTGGAAGGCCCTAAACCAACACTCATCAGAGGGCCAGGCTGGGCTCGGGCCATAGAATGCGAGTTATTTTTTTTTCCAAGTTCCATTATCACACCACAAGATTTGTAATCATATTTCATTGTCAGAGCTAAAAATAAAAGCCAGTCCCCCAAAATCACAGCATTCAATTCTTTCTATTAGAACGTGGTTGCTTGGTATTTTTAAACTAATTCCAGTGACATCATATGTATCAAGCTTCTTTGATAAAAGAGACTATTCATGAATGAATCATCAAGATAGCTTTTGTTTACCTTTTTAAGCAGCATATTTTTATTTTTAATCATAACCATTTGGTTACATTTTTCCCCCAAAACATACCACAAATTTCCCAGCTCTCTTAATAACTCATTTTTTAAATGGTGGCAAAATATACATAACATATAATCTACCCTTCTAGTCATTTTAAGTGCAGTTCACTTTTAAGTGTACAGTATTTAAATGGTGTTAAATATATTCAAACAGTTGTGGAACCATGACCATCATCCAGAATAACCGATTATTTTCAATATACACAAACCTTATTTTGATGACTCTGATATCATTATAAATATCCAGCATTATGTGGTGTTATGATATTACTCATGGGGACAAACACAGTGTTTAGGGCTGTTTATCCCACATATTAGACAACCTCCAGCTGCTAGATACTGAAGTCTTGAGATAGCATTTTTAATTGCGTTCATTTTTGTTGTTCTTTGTCTTCTGCCATTGGGGTGTGAGTGGCCATTGGATTGTGTCCACTCTCTCCTAACGTAGGTCAGGGAAAGCCAATAATCACACTTGGTAAGCACTATATGCACATCCCGTGAATGGACATTATGGTGGGCATTTTGTGCTTTGGAAAACATTTTTGTTCTTTCAGGTACTTAACTTTGTCTTGGATTGTGTGATTGACATATATCTGACCTGTAAATAAGGAAAGACTCTGATTCTTGTGAATCTTGGTTGCCTGAAGCTCCCCTTCACATCAAAAGGCAAAATGCAATAATGACATCTGGAAGCCTAGTCCCCACTGTGAAAGCAAAAGAGAAAATTCAATTAAGGAGACAGAAAAATTTAAGCAAAACTCCCTTTTAGGTTATTATCATTTCCTGCCATAGAAATAAAAGACAGATTCTGCCTATATTTGCTCTCCATTAGTCTTGACCATACATTTTTACTTATGAAATTGTTCCTCCTAAATATAGCAAGCAGAGAAATAAACTTCAGCCAGAACCTAAAAATTTAGAGCAACCAAAAATCAGGCAATGCCGGAAAGAATAAATCAGATAGGGAAGTGATGTTTTCAAATCCCTATTTCCTTTCTGTTTCAGTGTTTGCTGGGTGGATGAGTGAGTACTTTCTCTGAAAGGATCTGCTACAGGTATTTTATTTTGGTTTTTCAATTAAATCAGTGGTTCTTAACTGTGGGTGATTTTTACCCCCAAGGGACATTTGGCAAGGTCTGGAGACATTTTTGGTTGTCACAACTGGGGAAGGTTGTGCTACTGGCATATCTAGTGGGTAGAGGTCAGGGAAGCTACTAAACATTGGACAATGCCCAGGACAGTTCCCATAGCATAAAATTATCCAGCCCTAATATCAGTTAGTGCTGAGGTTGAGAGTTCCTGAATTAAGTGAACCAAAGCACAATAGAAGAGATGGATGCCACAGAGAGGGGACAGAGAGAAAGCAGTAACTCCAAGTAGGTCACATAAATGCTGCAGGTTTCATGAAATGTTTGTGGGTTCCTGAAAATGGATTTTTAAAGCTCAAGGACTATTGCTTATTTGGATTTGATGCTACAAAATGTGAACGGTCCTGTTAAAAAGTAGACACTGTAAGGAATGGACCTGAGCCCTCAGAGAATGGTTATAATTGTATCTGCTTCTAAGGAGAGGGGACAGAAGTTACCTCAAGTCTGGAAAAGGGACATGTCTCTAACTTAATCTATGTGTCTCTTAGAAGAATCAATTATTCATTAACAATTGAAGATGTTCAAATTCTTCATAATCAGGAAAAAGCAAGTGAAGAAGATGGAGTGCCCCCTTTCACCCTTCAAATAGCTACATTTTAAAAGTATGGCAATATAGACTTTTGGTCTTTGTACTTCCATATCATTTTGCATATTTCACAAAGAATGTGTCCTCGCATATTTTTTGTGTACCAAAACAATCAAAATTTTTATTTAAAGAACCAAATGTATTTTACAAATACAAAATGTCAGTCAGGACCCACTAGATTTATTTTGTGATCCACTGTGAAGGTATTTTTTGAATGGGCCTAGCATTTAAATCAATAGACTTCGAGTAAAACAAATTATCCTCCAAAATATGGATTGTGTCCATACTGTGGGTGGGCCTCATCCAATCAGATGAAGGTCTAAGGGAAAGACTGACCTCCCCCAAAGAAGAAGGAACACTGTCAGCTTTTGGACTTGAACTGAAACTTTTCCTTGGGGCTCCAGCCTGCTGATCTACTCTGTAAATTTTAAACTTGCCAGCTTCCATAATCATGTGAGTTAATTCCTTAAAATAATTCCCTTTTTCCCTCTCAGTATATATATTGAGATATATGAGTATGTAACTATGGATATATATCTAGGTATAGATAGAATTACTATATACACATACAAACACACACACACAAACACATCCTATTGGTTCTGTTTCTCTGAAGCACCCCAACACTCACTAGTTTGTAAGAAAAAAATTTGAAAACAGTTTAAATTCCCAACACTATTGGAGCCAACAAATTAAAAGCACCACATTCATATAATGGAACTTAAAATATTCATTGAAATGAATAATCATGTTCATGTCTTTCCACTTGAACAGCTCTTGAAAACAAAATGTTGAAGATACAAAAAAGACTTAATGTATACAAGATGGCACTTATGTAAATTTTTAGAAAATATAAAATACCATCCCTTTATTACAGAAAATATGAGTGTAATGAAAATATAAAAATGGGATCTGGAAGGATATACAGTAAATTACTCAGAGTCGTGGGTCTGCGGAGGGAGAGGATAAAGGAAGTCAGAGCGTAAGAAATGGGACCCAAGTCTACAAAGTAGAATTGTTTTATCAGTCATATTACTTTTTTAATAAAAAATTACCTGGAGTGTATGAAAAGATGTTAACATTTGTTCTTCTAGATGGTGCTTAGAGGGGGTTGAATTATGCACCTCCCCCAAAGAAAAACAAACATCCACCCAGAACCTGTCAATGTGACATTATTTGGAAAGAGAGTCTTTGCAGATGTAATTGAGTTAAGGATCTTGAGATGAGATCATCCTGGATTAGGGTGGGCCCTAAATCCAATGACAAGTTCTTACCATCACAGACTTCAATTCTGCTTCCAAGATTCTGGAACTATCATCCAAAAATATGTTGATATATCCAAGAAATAATGAAGATATCGTGAAAAGTATGAAGATTAGATCTGATTTCACAGTGGCACCTAACCAGTTCTTGTCCTTCTTGGGGTGATACAAGACTCTAATTTTGGCATTAGAATACATCTTAAAAGCTTCCCACCTGTCCCCTGGCCCTCTCTTCTTCACACCAGTAATCTTGGAAGTCACATGCTCCAGATAGCATAGCTAGGAGATGGAAGCCTGGATCCCTGCACACCTTTGGGAAGAGACCTGGCTTGAAAGCTGCCTGATGTGGATTTCGATAAGCACAAAGTAAACTTTAGGGTTGTTCCTGCAGCATGAGCTGTTCTCCTAATACAAGCCCCAGAAACATCAATCTTATTATTTAGCCATTGACCTCCTGGAACGTCGGCGTTTACAGATCCTTCCATCACCATTGTTCCATTAATTGTTATGGCTCAGTTAGTTCTCTTTAGGATTATTAAACCACTAGTAAATATGTATTAAAATCAACATGTAGTCTCTTCCACTGGGATTTCACAAATACCACTTAATAGCCAAATACTTTAACCCCCTCATCTGACTCAGAAAAGCATTTTGTGATTAGAACACTCTGCACAATAATAAAAACAAAGCAGGTTTGTGGATTGTGCGGGATACCCAATGTGGTTAATCCACTCACCTTTGAGTTATGACTGGCATAGATTTGTTTATTTAGACACTTCAAAAAGAAAGGGATAGGCCATGGGCTGATGCAAAGCGTGTATGTGTGCCTGTATTTGTTTGTTGCCATTAAGTCTTGCTTAGTCCTAATTTTTCCTGGCCAGAAATTGGCATTTCTCTATAGACCTCCCACACAAGACATCTCACATGTGATAGAGATGTGACTTAAGGAAACAGTGAAATGTTGTGACAAAGGCTTTGAAGCTCGTAAGACCTGGGTTCAAATCCTGACATTTACCAGTTGTGTGGGCTTGAGCAACTCCCTTGAGTCAGAAATCATAATATTACCTGACTTGGAAGCTGACCAAGCTGATGTGGGGGCAATTGAGGACCATGTTAGGAAGAGCTGAGGAGGCATGGACATTAGAACCAAGCCTTTATGGAGGTGGAGTAGCAGATACTAGAGGTCTGGGGTGAGGAAAGTCTGTCGTCAGTAAGGAGGAAACTTTAAAGAGGAAACTCTGTAGTCAGTACTATAGTCAGTGAGTGTTTCCCCTCACACAAAACTGAGGCCCACCCAGTTAGACAAATCTAAAGACCCAAAGCCACTGCTTCAACTCAATTCAATGTGTCGTGGCCAATTTTCAAGTAGGAATAACCTGGGTATTAAAAAGCTTGTCTTAAAATTAAAGCAGAATACAGCCGTCTTGAAGGATATTCATTAAAATGTTTCTTTCAGGTTATCCCTGGATGGGGGTCCTTGAGGTGACTTTTCACACGTCATTTTATAAAACCTATAAAGCCATTTTCAATAAGAACAACAACAAAAATAGTGAAAAGGAAGAGGAGATACTCAGGGTTCTAAGTCAGAGACCTGCCCTCAAATCCCAGACCTACCACCACTAGCTGGGACCTTGAGTGAGTCACGTAGAACTACTGCGGACCTCGGTTTCCACATCTGGGAAAATAGACGCTCCCTCCCAGGATTATCTGAAGCTTAAAGTGGATAACTTATTATAAGCAAAACATCTAGACTAGGGCTCAGAAAGTGATAAATTTTTTTTTTAAATTTCACACCTTAGAACAACTTGTTGGGACAAGTCATTTCTCATGGCAGGTGTTTATTAGAGACTGACCATCCCCTCCACCACAGTTTTCCCCAGGAAAATTGAAGATGGGGAAATTTCTACCTTACCTCTAATGCCTCCAAGACACTGGGAGAGGGAGGAAGGGGAGGGGACTATGAAAAGCACAGCTGTGGAAATCAGAGGATAATGTCGGTGTCCACCCACTCAGATTTTAGCTATCACAGTCAAACTGAGGTCCAGCCCCCAGAGAAGGTATCTGAAGCCACAGCCACTCTGCAGACCCCCACCCAGGTGACACCTCCCCTGGCCATCCTACCTGCAGAGGCCCCGAGCAGTGACTCAAATCCATCTCCCTTTTAACTTAGTATCTTGGAGCTTTTGAACAGATTACACAGATGCGTGTGACAAAAATAGGCCGGCATGCCCGGCTCTGCCAGGGGCTAGTTGTTGAGGGATGATATTAGGGAGAGTGGAGACCAGGAGCTCGGGCTCAACCCAGGACCCTCAACCTCTACAGTGTCTCCTCCTCTTCTCCCCCACTTTCCATCCGTTGCAATCCATCTTTTTCCACAAGTTGGCAGGTTAGCTGGAGACAAATCCCCCTGGCCAGCTTTTCTGTCTTTTCCATCTTTAGGTTAGATTTCTCGTGAGGGTCGGTAATCCACTCTCGGCTCATCAATAACTTCATCAGCAAATCCTTCCAGATCTTCCTCACCTCCTTCCCCTGCTCAGCTAAGCCAAGAATAGACTCGGCCACCCTGGGGGCTCTGGCCTCTCCATCTTCCCATCTCCTTCCTCCCAGGGTCTCCATCTTTTTCTCCTTGTTTTAATCCAATGCTCACGGTTTACCACGGCAATGGAAGTGTTTTATTGTGACATCGACTTGGGGATTTTTCCCGGCTTGCAATTTTTTAGCAGAAAGGGATTTTCTCTCCGAGGCAGAATGATGGTCTTGTTTTTTAAAATAACATTAAACTGAAAGAATACGTAATTCTAATGGTATTTGGCTCAGGGTACTCAGGTGTCTAGAGAGGCATTTCTCTTATTTCTAATCTGCTCCTTTCCTTAACCAAATGTGCACACTGTTGTGGCCTTGACGACAAAGGTTGGTGGTCTTCTTCTAAGGCTCCTGAATGCTCAAAGTGCTCTAAAAGTCCTCTAAAAAGCACTTCTAAGTGGTCAAACAGTCTCCTCCCGCCCCTCCAGGCCGTGAGCCCTCAAACCTCCCTCTGCTCCTGCACACAGGGTGCTATAAGGAGGTGAAGAATAAGCCCGAGGATCTCTTTCTGTCCCAGCATCTTAGCTGCAAGCCTGAGGCTCCTCCACTGTGAGTTGCAAGAAGGGCAGACAGGCCTCATTGCTCTGGACGCCTCTCTCCTCTCAGCTGGCAGGAACACTTGTGGGATAAGGGCGGCATCCTTTTGAGATTCTGTGTGGACATGCACGCTCACTTCCCTGGGTCCACATTTATCCGGTTTTTCTTAGGAAGCCAGCAAAGTATAGCAGTGGGACCTGGTGTCGGAGAGCTATGGGGCTTCGTTCCAGCTCTCGGATGTATCTCACTGGCCATGTAACCCTGAACATCTGACCTTCAGTTTCTTCCTCTGTACAGGGGTGAACACAACGCCTACTTGGCTAGACTGTTGGAAGAACCATCTAAAATAAAAGTATTACTAACCAGCATGTTTGAGGAACCAGGAGCCTTAGAACAAAATCCAGGTATGCACACAGGCTGCCCTGGAGATGGCACGGGCTCCACTGTGTCAGAGGCACCTGCTGACTCCTCCTGGCTCATTGTTTCCCTTGAACTCCAAGAGCTGTGTCGTTTTTATCAGGCACCTTTATTTTTGTTGCTATCTTACCAACACACTCCTGTCTGATTTGCCCCATTAATGATTTACCCCCTTCCCAGTGTCCTGGTACACCATATTTTATCATTTCTTTCAACTATCCTTATAAAAAGGCTCCATCCATAACCTCGCCCTGTTCGGGGCCCTCTCTCAGGACTCATGGTTCCCAGCTTCTGTCCCCAGTGTCCCCAAACCCTGCTCAGGGGACTCATTTACATCAGTTCCCTAAACAATGAGGAGCTCATTCTGCTCCCTGCGGATTGAGGCAAACTGAGCCAGCCTTTCCATTGTCAATCACCGTCCTGGACTGAGAACAAGGACTGATTCAGGCGCAGCAGGTCTTGGCTTAGAATGTTTTGATTGCTAATGTCCAAAGTTGGTCTTCCCTCTATCTTTTATGGGAACAAATTCATGCATGCGCCCCACTGGATAGAGCTGTTTTCCCTGCTTGCTGTGGACACGTGTCACCCTGCTGCTGACCCCCCTCCTCCCCAACCCTGGCCGGTGCCTTTGTCACCAGGGCCCTACTGTCAGCAGATTTCTTGCCAGATGTCCACCTGCGTTCTTCCATCAGACCACCTTACACTTTGCTGGGGTTGCTCTCCTTGCTCGTTAATGCTTCTGAGAGCTTTCTCTGAAGCAGCTGGGGGTGGGGGGTTGGAATCTGCGGAGGAATGGCTCTTTATAAATCAAAAAATAATAATGGAGTGTACGCTAAGCACTGCAGGCTGGAAAAGGTCTGGCAACCCCAAAGAGTGAGGGAGCAACGGGGCGCGCGGCTAGTGAATGACGACACTGCCCTCTGGTGGTCAGCCTAAGCCAGAACCCAGAAAGTGGCGGCAAGCTCTGAAGCAGGCCGCTTCGGGGTTTCTACACAATGCAGATGAGATTTTCCACTAATCCCATAGAAACCAAACCATAATCGGGCAATGAAAAGAATTCCCCAGGAAGCATTAAATCCTGGAGGAAGCACAGTAGAAAAATCTCATTTTTGTACAGTTTGAATTTTATTTATTTTTATTTTTTGGTCCCCAGATAGTGAGCCAAATGTCTGGGTAGTTCAGGGCTCACCAAAGAAGCCCAGATGTTTTAGGGTATATTATAATGTTGCTTTCCATAAACAAAATATTTAAGCCATTGACATCCCTGTTATTGAGGGTTACTATTGACCAAAATGCTCGTGACACTCTCTGAAAGGAATGAAAGTTTGTGCTTCTTTTGCATTAAGTAAAAAGGCCAGTTTTCATGTTTAATTTACTCAGATTCTGAACATCATATACAAGCTCAGAATTTTGGTTCTCTCGGAGCCAGAAACCTGGCTTCTGCACTCATCCACACTCCCTTTGAGACTGGTGTGTTTGAAGTTGAACATATATGCCAAGTTTGATGAAGTTTGTCTTTAACAGCGCATTTCATTAAAGTTTCAGCCACTTGCTGTAAATATCTTCAGTCTAGACTGAGGGAACATTTGGAGAATACTTGGAAATTGGGATGGAGTACCATAGCCCAGGAAGACATACTCCTTTTGGCATCTCCACCCCCCTAGCTGTGTAATCTCGAAGCCTGGACTCTATTTCTTCATAACTGGAAGATCCTAGTGTTTTCATTCTACCCCTATAAGTTTTTTATGACTTTTATAAAGCACTTTGAGCTTCTTCCAAGGGACATTACCTTCAGTAAAGGAGAAAAGAATAGCCTCACATTTATATATGATGCTCCAAAGTTGGAAGTTCTCAGAACATCATAGATCAAATCTACCCCGCCCAAAAAGATAGAAACTTCAGGGAAACATGAAAGCGGTCTTGTATATTTATTTTATGGTGCTTGAACACCTGGTGAATAGAAATATTGATCTGAAGAAAGTGTGTTTTCTAATAGAGTTATAAGCATCATGGTTAGGAAAACTAAAACCCAAACAAACACAGAAAGAAATAAGCAAAGGCCCAAACTGTGCTGTGTGAACTGGGTGCTATTCCCACCATGGATCCTAGAGAATGCTGACCAGAGGCACCACCCACGTGGAGGAAAGATCAATGGCCATGACTAGAGGCTGGAGGGACTCTGTGAAGTGTGTGCACAGTGACAGGGGTCCCCAGTTGAAGAAGAAATGATCTCCACATTAAGAGTTCATCTTCCACTGGTTTTAGAGTTGCCTTCTTAAAAAATTGTCAGAAATACACCGACATAAGATCTATCATCTTAACCATGTTTAAGGGTGCAGCCCAATGGTGTTAAGGGCATTCACATTGTTGTGTGACCACCGTCCAACCACAGGGTCCTTTTCATCTTGCAAAACTGAAATTCTGTACCCGTTAAACAGTAACTCCTCATTCCCACCTCCCCAGGCCCTGGAAGCCCCCATTCTACTTTCTGTCCCTATGAATGTGAGTGGGACTCCGTATGAGTGGAAACATCCAGTATTTGTCCTTTTATGACTGGCTTGTTTCACTGCGTGTCATCTCCTCAAAATTCATCCATTGTCTGGCATGTGTCAGAATTACCTTTTTAAGCCTGAGGAATATTCCATAGTCCACTCTGACGGTGGACACCTGGGATGCTTCCACTTAATGGCTATTGTGAGTAATGCTGCTGTGAGCATGTCATACACATACCTTGTCAAGTCCTTGCTTTCAATTCTTTTGGGTAGATACCCAAAATTGGAATTGCTGGATCATATAGTAATATTAGATTTTTTGAGGAGACATCACACTATTTTCCATAACAGCTGCACCATTGTACATTCCCACCATTCTCCACGTCCTCGCCAACCCATATTTGGTATTTTGACAGAAGCCATCCTGAGGGGCGTGAAGTGGTAGAGTTGCCTTCTTTTGATTAATGTGATCATGACACTCCCTGGGAGTCTTAGAGAAAGGTGCTTTCTTTTCATTCTTAGACAAGAAAGTTATTTAGGGTATATGTCGTTAGTCAAGATCTACTCAGTCTTATGATGGAAGTTACCCTCCATGGAGATTCTCTATTTCTCCTGTCCCACCCTCCCCCATCTTCTCCCCCCAC
>LNAC01000521.1:50168-226744 GCA_002007465.1 Ailurus styani
CCTCCCCCATCTTCTCCCCCCACCCCACCCCACACCTAACGGTACATTGAGACTTGGTGGAGGGAGGGAGGAAGGAGACCCAAGACTTGAGGAATCTTGGAGCCGGTGTGACCCAGAGCCTGGGTGGCATCCGGAGGGCAGCAGCCACCAGACTAGACCTCACAGCTGCCTCACACAGCCCAGACACACTAAGCTCATTAGTCGTGAGGTCCAGGGTCCTGTGGCCGCCTGGTTGGCTGGGGCTGTAAGCTGATGTGCAACCACACGGTGGTTTCCAAGGGAGCCTGGGAAAAGGGAGGGACCCCAGATTATAAGGGAACAAGACCCTGATAGACAAAAATGACCAAGTGGGAAGCCACTGTGGGCTTGACCAGGTCTGGGAATGAGTTGGGTTGGAAAGTCATCTAAATATAGCCTGTTTATAGCCAATGATCTGGCTTCCTCAGGCACTGCTTGTGTGACGGTTGGTGACTATAGTGCAATTGTTCTAAACTGGTTACTTTTATCACTGGCTTTTTATTTGTACTTGGAATAACTTTATTGTAGGTAGCAGAGAATTATAACCCCAGACTATTGCTGTGGTTAGGAGACAGGCACGGAGAAGCATTTCAAGAGAAAGTTTAATTTGGCCTTGAGCCTATTTTGGCGTTTGAATATTTAAAGCAAGATAAAAATAATCTGAAGGGATCACCTTTTTTCGCATCTCAACATTCATCTTCCTTACTCAGCGACCTACTGAAAAGTCCATCTTAACTCCAAATTAGTGCAGAGCGGCAAATACAAACTTCAGTTATGGGCCCCTTTCAAGGGGCTGTAAATAGGAACTCCAGGACCAAGGATCCTGGAGGCATGGGAACTGTCTTCTTAGGGACAGTGTGGAATTCCAGATGTGGTTAGAGCTTTCCCATCTGTAAACCATAAGAGTGGACTCAGTAAAAACCGCCTGAGTAATAAACTGAGTAATGTTACTCAGTAAAAAACCAAGTTACTCGGTGAAAAACAAAACAAAAACACAACCCCATTCCTTCCGGCAGTGAGTAGTCCCCAACCTTGCAGCATAGGAGAATCCCCTGGGGAGATTTTGAAGGGCGCAGTGCCCAGCCTGCCCCCTAGACACCCTGGATGGGATGGACGCCCTCAGGGTGGAACACGGGCAGCAGTGGTTTGCTGACTCTCGCGGGCACACGAGGTGCAGACCACTGCAGGGCAAATGGGTGGCCCTGGAGCATTCCAGAGCCAATCTGATCCTCCAGGTACGGAAATCTAGCCATAGACATTTCGAAAGCAAATAATGGATCAAAGATTCTTTGATTTGGGGCAGTGAGCAGCTGATCTCTGAGAGAACTGTGACTTTTCAGGCAGTCTTCAAGTAAAGAACAGCACAGCAAAGACCCGACATCAATACAGAGTAGAAACTTGTGAGACCCCTTCACCCAAATCCTTCCTCCGTCCTCATTAAAAAAAAAAAATTCACTCAATGTACGGATTTAATTAATTCACTCCAAAGAGTAAATGACCACAGAGAACCAAAGACATGCCGTTGGCTGGAGTCCTAGAACTTGATCCGCCCTCCCCACGACCCCCAAACACACAGATGCGCATGCGCCTCTACACACCCACACAAACACGCAAGCACACATACAAACACGCAGGTACACATGCCCACACACACGTGCCCACACGTGCGCACTAATCACTATTTTAAGACTGTCCATCGTTCTTCAAATCTTAGAAGACCAGGGAGTTCTTTCGCCTTTTAAAAACTTCTTTCCCTAAGTTTTGCTAATTCCCAGGGCCCTTCTCCTGCACTTCTTCTAAAAATAAATGTTTAAGTCCTTTCGGGTTTAGAGAGTTTCATTCTTAAAAAAAGCAAAATAGATGAGGTTAGAGAAATAACAAGCAAGGGAGATTACAGAATCTAAAAAATTCAGAAAATTCTGGAACCATGGTTCTGACACTCCTAATTGTCTTTTCAAGGAGATCTGGAACACTCCTACCTCTGGTTTCTATCTGTTTTTTCCAGTGGCTGGGAAGCCCAAGGGCTTCAGGTCTTTGCTTTTTATTCCTGGGAGTGAAACACACATCCCCACCCCCAACCCCTCCAACACTCCTGGCTCAGTACTGAAGGACTTCTCTGTCACTAGGCCCCCGTTTTAGCATCTCTGTCAGCTGGTATATATTAGGCATTTACTCCCACTAGGCTCTGAGTCCTAAGTTCAAAGACCATCTCTACCAGGGGAGAAAGTATTTGGGGCATGAAGGAGCAGGGGAGGGAATATTGAGTGACATGGGGTCTTTGCCACCTGCTCCCCAGAACGTGGGAAGGTAAATGGAAGACTTCCTTCTTGCAAAACCCCAAATGGGCCAAGTTAGTGGAGGGGAATACTTCACAGCAAAATAACTTTCAGCACTTACTAATTAAGCATGTGACATTGCCATTTATTAGATCTAGTAGAAATGGTTAGAGATGCAACAGCTAAAAAGAACAAAATACTTGGCAAATGTTGAATAGCTGATGTCAGCTATTAATGTCAAAATATGACAAATATTAATGTCAAAATATCCCACCAGCCTCTCCAAACTTCAGGTTACTAATGTATCTTCAAGGCCCTTTGATAACAGTTGTCCCAGGCACTTGAGAGCCTGTGGCCTAGCGGAGAATGCACTGTTATAGGAAGCGTCGTTCCCAGTTCTGCCAGAAGTAACTTAAATCAGTCATGCAGCCACTGGAGACCTCAAATCTTTACTTGTAAGTTCGTGGCAGTAAAATCTACCTAGGCTTGGTGCGTCCCCTAAGAACATTTGAGCATGTTGTTTAGCAGCAATAGTATCTGGACAATAAGCACATAAAAAGGTGTTCAAAATTACTATTCACCATGGAAATGCAAATAGAAACCACTCTGAGGTGACCCTACACTCCCGCTGGAATGGCAAAGTAAACATGTTGACCATACCACATGTTAGTGAGGATGGGAGTAGCTAGAACTCTTAGGCACTACCGGTGGGGATGCTAAATGGTACAACCACCCTGGAATCCCATGTAGCATTATGGTACTTCCATATAACCCAGCAATCACATGGGTAAATGAGTATTTACCCAAGGAGATAAACCATATGTCCTCACAAAACCTCAAATACCAACATCCATGGCAGCACTATTCAGATAACGAAGACCTGGAAACAAATGCCCTTCAGTTGATAAATAAATAAAGTCTGGGGGCGCCTGTGTGGCTCAGTGGGTTAAAGCCTCTGCCTTCGGCTCAGGTCATGATCTCAGGGTCCTGGGATCGAAGCCCGCATGGGGGGGGTCCCTGCTCAGTGGGGAGCCTGCTTCCTTCTCTCTCTCTCTGCCTGCCTCTCTGCCTACTTGTGATCTGATCTCTCTCTCTGTGTCAAATAAATAAATAAAATCTTAAAAAAAAAAAAGAAAAGAAAGTCTGGAATATCCATAGGATAAAAACTGCTGAGCAATAGAAAGGAACAAAATATTTTTTTGAAAGGAACCAAATATTAACACAAGCAGCAACATGAATGGAGCTCAAAATTTTCCACTAAGTGAAGGAAGTTGACTTCTTTCACAAAAAATTACGTATCGCTTGATTCTGTGTATATAAAAGTGCACAAAAGCAAAACTACGCTGACATAAAGGTATCAGTAGTTGTCAGGGGTTGGGATCAAGAGAGGGGATTAAATGTGAAGAGAAACAAGGACAATTTTAGGGTAATGGGAATGTTCTGTATCTTTGTTGTGGTGATGGCTGCTATATCAAATTACCAAAATTTATCACACTGTACTCTACCATGTGTATGATGTATATAGTGTGTACACTTAAAATGCATGAATTTTGTTGTATGTAAATAATGCCTAATAGTGACTTAAGCTTCTTTCTCAAGTAACAAACTGAACCCCAAATTTAAAAAAAATAATTAAGATGATAAAAGAATCTGATGAAATGGAAAACAGAAAATTAATAGAGAAAACCAATGAAACAAAAGCTGGTTCTTTGAGAAGATCAATAAAATTGATAAGTGCCAAGTCAGATTGATCAGGAAAAAACAGACAAGAAACAAATCAGAAATGAGAGAGGTGGAATCATCATAGATTTTAAGGATATTAAAAGAACCATAGAGAATATTATGAACAACTGTGTGCCAACAAACTTATGTGAAATAGACACATTCTTTAAAAGACATTAACTTCCGACATTGACTCAAGAAGAAATAAAAACTCTGAATAGTCCTATATCTGCTACAGGAATTAAACTTCTCACAAAGAAAACTCCAAAATATATGGCTTCACTAGTGAGTTCTACCAAATATTTAAGGAATATTCTACACAAACTCTTCTAGAAAATCAAAATGAGGAAATACTACCCAGTTTATTCTATGAGGCCAGAATATCTTTGAAACCAAAAGACATTATAACAAAACTAAAGAATAATAGCTCTCATAAACACAGATGCAAAAATTCTAAATAAAATGTTAACAAATTAATTCCAAGAATACATGCAAAGATAATAAATTATGACAAAGTTGGGTTTATTCCAGAAAGGCAAGTTTGTTTTAATATTTGAAAATGAATCAGTGTAATTCATCTATTAATAATCTGCAAAGGAAAAGCCATATGATCATATAAGTATATGAAAAGAAAATATTTGACAAAATTCAATATTCATTCCTGATTAAAACTCTCATAAAAATAGCAATAGAAGGAAACTTTCTTAAACTGATAAAAGGCATCTATAAAGAACTTATAGTTAATAACATACTTAATGTTGAAAAGTTGAATGCTTTTTTTTCCCTAAGACCAGGAACAATACAAACTTGTCAACTTTCACCACTTCTATTTTAATATTGTACTAGAGGTTCTAGCCAGTACAATAAAATATGAAACAAATAAATAAAAGAAATTCAGATTGGAAAAGAAGAAGTAAAATCATCTTTATTTGCAAACAATATGATTGTTTATGCAGAAAAATCAATGGAAAACACAAAAATCTATGAGAATTTTTTAGTTCAGTAAGGTTCCAGGACATAAGATTAATATGCAAATTCAATTTTATTTTTACAGTAGCAGTAAAGAATCAGAAACTAAATCTTTAAAAATCCATTTAACCTCAAGAAACATGAAATACTTAGTGATAAAATCTGACAGAAAGAGTAAGACCTAGATACTGAAAATTACAAAAGAATTTCCCTGATAAGAGAAATTAAAGACCTAGTTAAATGCACAAATATACTGTGTTTCATGCACAACAATGTTTATAGCAGCAATGTCCACAATAGCCAAACTATGGAAAGAGCCTAGATGTCCATCAACAGATGAATGGATAAAGAAGATGTGATACACACACACACACACAAGAACATTATGCAGCCATAAAAAATAAAAAAAACAAAATCTTGCCATTCGCAATGATGTGGATGGAACTAGAAGGCATCAAGCTAAGTGAAATAAGTCAATCAGAGAAATACAAGTATCATATGATCTCCTGATATGATGACAGAGGATCATAGGGGAAGGGAGGGAAAAATGAAACAAGATGAAACCAGAGAGGGAGAGAAACCGTAATCTCAGGAAACAAACTGAGGGTTGCTGGAGTGGAGGGGAGTGGGAGGGATGGGGTGGTGAGCTGATGGGCATTGGGGAGGGTATGTGCTATGGTGAGTGCTGTGAATTGTGTAAGACTGATGGATCACAGACCTGTACCCATGAAACAAATAATATATTATATGTTAATTAAAAAATACTTTGTTTTTGTGTTAGAAGCCTCAACATTTTTAAGATGTCAGTTCTCTCCAAGTTAATTTATAGGTTCAGTGAAATTTCAATTAAACTTCAAGTGGACTTTCTTTGCAGAAATTAGCAAACTCACTCAAAAATTCTTGTGGAAATGTAGAGAATTTAGAATAGCAAAAACAATTTGAGAAAGAAAAAAGAGGACAAATAATCCCTAATTTCTGAACCTATTATAAAACTCCAGTAATCAAAATAATGTGGTCTTGATCTCAAGATAGACAGATAAGAGAGATGGAATAGTCTAAACTCCACATAGATGTTGAACTGACTGCATAAAAACAGTGCAACACAAAAAGGATTTTTTTCCAATAAATAGTGCTGGAACAATTAGATATCCACAGGCCAACAAACAAATAAACATTCATCCATGCTTGCACCATTTGCAAAAAATAACTAAAAAGGCATTATGAACCTAATGAAAAGTTTAAAATGATAAAACTTTTAGAAGAAAGTAAAAAGAGAAAATCTTTGTGACTTTGGGTTAGACAAGGGTATCTTAGGTATGACATAAGAAGCATGATCTATAAAAAAACAAATTGATTAATTGAACTACAAAATAAAAACTGCTGACATTTGAAAGACACTGTCAGAGAATAGAAAGGCAAGTCAGACTAGGATAAAATATTTTCAAATTGTATATCTGATAAAAGATCTGCATTCAAAATATATCAAGAACTCAAAAAACTCAATAATAAGACACATGAACTACCTAATAAAAAGAAGCAAAAATATCTGATAGGATACTTCACCAAAAAATGTACAGATGGAACTTATATACACAAAAAGACACTCAAATTAAATGGCCATTAGGAAATGCAAATTAAAGGCACAGTGAGATACCATTACACATCAATTGGAATGGCTAAAATTAAAAGGGTTAGCTATACCAAGCATAATTAAGATGTAGAGGAGCTGGTAAGAATGTCAAACAACACAACTAATGTGAAAAACAGTTTGGCAGTTTCTTAGTAAATTGAATATTCATCTACCATATGATTCAGTCATTCGACTCCCAGGTATTTACACACACACACACACACACACACACCTAAAAAAAGAAAGAAAGCAGATGTCCATTCAAAGACTTGTACAGTACATGAATGTTCATAGAGGCTTTATTTTAATAAGCAAACTTTGGCTGCAACCCAAATGATCATCAACAGATGAATGCATAAAACGGATTAGTACTCAGCAACAAAAATAAATGAACTATTCATATACCATGGATGAATCTCAAACTAATTGTATTGCATGAAAAGATCATACAAAATAATATAATACTATATTTATATGGAATTCTAAAAAATGCAAACTAATTAGCATTAGACCTGTTAGAAAACAGATTAATGTTTGTATTGGAATATGGGCATGAGATATAAGGGGCGAGAAAGAAGTCTTACAAAGAATCGTGAGGAAATTTTGAGACGTGATGTCTATGTTAATTATCTTGATTGTAGTGATAGTTTCACAGGTATATACATACATCAAAACTTATCAAAGTATAAGCTTTAAGTTTATGCAATTTATTGGATGTCAATTATAAGTTAATGAAGCTACTAAAACTATGAGTATATTAGCTATTTTCTATATAAATTCCCTATGTGTACCTTTTCAATGAAGAATGTATATAGGTTTTTGTAATTCTCTTCTTTTTATTCAGCTTATGTTTATTAAAGTCTAATTTTACATCTCTTGGGTCTGATGAAAAATCAGGGCCTGTACTTTTAATGTCTTGTTTTTCTATTTCATTTTGTTAGTAACTTTTCATTGTATTTCACAAAAGTATCAGCAAAACAAACAATCCAAAACACCTGGTGTTTTTTGACCTGTAGATTGAGAAACACTATTCTCACATAATTCCTCTCTATTAGTCAGGATTGGATCACAAGGTCATGCCCAGGCCATAAGGAAGTCTGGGGAGAAAAGAGGAGCAACCAACTTTTCTCACATCTGAGATAACAACATCAAAATGGGTAGGGCCCAGAATGGTGGAGTAAGGACTTCTGAATATCCATTGCTCCCTTAAAAAACAAAACAAACAATAAAACAAAACAAAACTGGCAAAAAAATAACTAGTCCAAATTAACCTTTTTTAGAACTCTAGAAATTAATCAAAGGCTTGCAACAAGCTGAGGAATGTTTAAGAATGGCTGAATACCTGAAGTACAGTCAGTTTTGCAACATCTTAACTTGCCCTATTCTCATTCCCTTCTCCCCAGCTCTGTGGTGATCTTGAAAAACAGCAGCTAGGCAGTCATGAGGGGGTATATGGTGCATTTGAAATTCCTCAAAAAGTTTCATCCTGACAGCATTATCTGTATCAGACCTGTCTGGCGGCTTCCTGAGAAATCCCCATTTTCAGGGCTTGCTGTTATTTGCCCTGACATAGATCTTGTCCAGTGAGAGGACCTATCTCCAGGGCAGTAGTCAAAAATGACCAATGGCAATTGTTTAACATCTTAGAGAGCTCAGCTGACATTTCCGGTTGGGCTAATGAGATTGGTCAAAAACTTAGAAGAAGGATCTGGAGAATGAGATATTCATAGGGGGGTTGGAAAAATTCTGACATATTTCAGGGGATTTAAAAAGCCATGCACATGTACAGGGCTATGTACATGCCTAGGAAAAAAACTGAAAAGACCATATTCTATCACCTCTGACTGACCTTGAGGCCTTGTGCAAGAAGGAAGTGAAGGCTAAGGCAGAGTTCTAAACTGCTGTTTCATTGAAGTAGTGCCCCAATACTTAGAGACAGTTCCTCAGCAAAAAGTGTAATACTTACGTTTAAAGCATTTATAAAAATCACTGTCTCATTATGAATTAATCACTAAACTTACACTGAGTAGAGACTTCCTTGGCCATTTCATGGCAGGGAATACAGACTTTACAAAATTAGTACAAAAATGTGATTAAACAAGATCATCATCATCAACAACAACAACAACAAAAGAGCAACAATGGCAAACCATAGGGAGAGAATTTTATTTCTAGAGTAACTATATTATTTAAAACGTTCAATTTTCAACAAAAAAACACAAGACACTGAAATAAAAGGAGAAGTATGGTACATAGAAAGGAACAAAAGTAATCAATAGAAATTGTCCATGAAAAAGCCAACTTTGGGGACTTATTAAAAACACTTTTAAATAGCTATCACAGGGGCACCTTGGTGCCTCAGTTGGTTAAAGCAAGCTCTTGGCTTTGGCTTAGGTCGTGATCTTGAGGTCATAGGATAGAGCCCCACATAGGGCTCTGTGCTCAGTGTGGAGTCTGCTTCAGATTCTTTCTCTCTCTCCCTCTGCTCTTCTCTGCTTTCACTCTCTCAAATAAATAAATAAAATCTTTTTTAAAAAATAAAAATAATAAGTAAATAAATAGCTATTAAAATTTATGCAAAAAAGAACTAAAAGAAATCAAGTCTAAGGAATTAAAGGAACATATGAAAATAGTGTCTCGTCAAACAGAAAATATCAGTAAGAGATATAGATAGAAGGATGCCTGGGTGGCTTAGTTGGTTAAGCCTCCAACTCTTTATTTTGGCTTAGGTCATGATCTCAGGATCGTGAGATTGAACTCCACACTCAGTGCAAAGCCTGCTTGAGATTCTCTTTCTCTCTGCCCCTCCCCCCAACTTGTGTGCATTCTCTCTCTCTCTAAAAAAAAAGTAAGAGATATAGATAGAAACAGAAATTATTTTTAAAAATTAGTAATTCTGGGCTGCCTGGGTGGCTCAGTTGGTTAAGTGGCTACCTTTGGCTCAGGTCATGATTCCAGGGTCCTAGGATCAAGCCCCACATCAGGCTCCCTGTTCAGCAGAAAGCCTGCTTCTCTCTCTCCCTCTGCCTGCTGTTTTGCTTACGTGTGCTCTCTCTCTATCTCTCTGTCAAATAAATAAAATCTTTTAAAAAATTAGTAATTCTATGGTTAAAATGTTACGACTTAAATGAACACTTTACCAGAGGGCCTCAATAGCAGATTTAATTTGTAGAAGAATGAATCAGTAAATGTGAAAATAGATTAATTTAATTATCCTGTCTGAGGCAGGAAAAAAAACGAATGAATAAAAATGAGCAGAACCTCAGACAGCTGTGGGACACCATCAAACATGCCATCATATACTCAGTGGGAGTCCCAAAAGAAAAGAGGCAGAATAAGTTGGGGGCAGAGAGAGAAATATAGTTGAAGGAATAATGACCAAACACTTCCAAAAATTTCATGAAAAACATCAAGATGCTCAACAGATTTCAGGTAGAATAAACTAAACGGGGTCCACAACTAACAACATCATAGTCAAACTGCCAGAAATCACAGAGGCCAGGAAGCAGTGGAATGGTGTATTCATAGTGTTGAAGGAAAAAGACTGTCAGTCAAGAATTCTATATGTAGTAAACTATACCTCAAAAATAAAGGAAAAGCAAGATAAACAGAAATTGAGAGAGTGCATTAATAACCAACCTTCCCTATAAGAAAGAGTAAAGGAAAACCATTTGTATGCCAGTGAAGTAAAATAAAGTAAATACCTCAACAAAGTAGTTTAAGTAATAATAATATGATTCATTCAGGGGCGCCTGGGTGGCTCAGTCGGTTAAACATCTGCTTCTAGCTCAGGTCATGATCTCAGTGTCCTGGGATCCAGCCCTGCATCAGGCTCCCTCCTCAGCGGGGAGCCTGCTTCTCCCTCTCCTTCTGCTGCTCCCCCTGCTCGTGTTCTCTCTCTCTCTCTCTCTCTCTCTCTCTCTCTCTCTCTCTCTCTCTCAAATAAGTAAATAACATCTTTACATAATAATAAAAAAATAATAATATGAACCATTCAGGCTAACATGAAAGGACAACAGATAGTAACTTAAATTCATATGTAGAGAGAAAGAACACCAGTAAAGGTACACAGGTAAATATAACATTTTTCATCTGATCTAAAAGACACTGCATAGAGCAATAATGATAAAACTATGTTGATGGGATGATAATATATAAAGATGTAATTTATATGATAATAAGAACACAAAAGAGGGGATAAGAATAGAGCTATTTTTTAGCAAAGTTTTATATGCTATTTAAATTAAGTTGGTATTAATGCAAAGCAGAATGTTTTAGCTTAACATGCTAATTGTAATCCCCAGGAAAATATCTAAGAAAATAACTGAAAAAACAGTAAAAAAAAAAAGAGAGAGAGAGAGAGAGAGAGAGAGATTTAAAATGATACACTAAAAAATACTCTTTAACACAAAATAAAAGAATGAGGGCGCCTGGGTGGCTCATTGGGTTAAAGCCTCTGCCTTCGGCTCAGGTCATGATCTCAGGGTCCTGGGATTGAGGCCCGCATCAGGCTTCCTGCTCAGCCGGGAGCCTGCTTCCTCCTCTCTCTCTTCCTGCCTTTCTGTCTACTTGTAATCTCTCTCTCTGTCAAATAAATAAATAAAATCTTAAAAAGATTTTTTTAATTAAAAAAATAAAAGAATGATAGAATAGAGGGGCAAAAAGATATGACATATAGAAAACAAAACTTGATTAATAATTACATTAAATGCAATTGGTTTAAATATTATAATTAAAAGGCATATGTTGGCAGAACCAATTTTTTTAAAAAGTCACAATCTAATTATATCATGCCTACAAGTGACAAATGCTGGACTCAAACTTAGTTTGCATGGAAAAAGATATACCATGCAAACAGTAAGCAAAAGACAGCTGGAGTGGCTATACTAACACCAGATAATGTAGACTTTAAGACAAAAATTGTTATTAGCAGGCGCCTGGGTGGCTCAGTGGGTTAAAGCCGCTGCCTTCGGCTCAGGTCATGATCCCAGGGTCCTGGGATTGAGGCCCACATCGGGCTCTCTGCTCAGCAGGGAGCCTGCTTCCTCCTCTCTCCTCTCTCTCTGTCTGCCTCTCTGCCTACTTGTAATCTCTCTCTCTCTGTCAAATGAATAAATAAAATCTTTAAAAAAAAATAAAAAAAAATTGTTATTAGCAACAAAGAAGGATGCTGTTTAAGTTATAAAAGAGACGATCAGGAAGTCAAAAATTACAAACATATGTGCCTAACAACAGAGCCCCAAAATGGATGAAGCATAAATTTAAAGAGTTGAAAGGAGAAATAGATAATTCACTGTAACAGTTGGAGAGCTCAATATCCTACTTTTAATAATGAATAGAACAACTAGGCAGAAGATCAACATGGAAAGAGAACTGAGAATGTGTGAACCAACTATACCTAGCAAATGTGTATAGAACACCTGTTACTGAACTGGGCCCTTGGGCTCTCTAAACAATGGAAATTGACAAGACTCCAAACAGGAGTTCCAGGCAAGGCTTTATTGGAGCTTATGCTCAAGCACAAGGGAGACAGCACAGAGGAAAAGTCCTTCAGGCTGGCCCCCAAGGAGAGGTGTGGGAGAGCTTAAAGAGGCCCAGGTGGAAAAAGGGTGACATTTAAGCATGTAGAGGTGGAGATTTCTTGGCTCCTGTGCACTTAAATGTCATGCTTCTTCATGTATTGCATGTCTAACTGGAATGTTAATCTCTACCCTTGGGTGTGATTTTCAGTATTACATTAAGGGGACACTTCTGTGAAAGGTCAGTGCTGGGGTCCACCTTGACACAGACAGAGGTTTGGTCCTGTCTCCGATCTTCATAGCTGAGTCCCTCCTTTCACTAAGTTGCTCCTGCTTCTGCATTCCTGCAAGATATACTACTTAAATGTCACAGAGGTTTAGCTTTTCCTTTTGTGGAGACAGCCAAGGAATGCTGAATTTTGCAGTTAGAATTGAGGGTACCCAAGTCCAGTCTCTGCTTTGCTTCACACTCAACCTCAGTAGAATATACTTTATTCTCAAATGCACAAAGAACATTTTCCAGGATAGATGATAGATTAGGTCATCAAACAAGGCCTCAATAAATTTGTAAGAAGTTAAATTATACAGAGTATGTTCTCTGATCCCAAGTTAGAAATCAGTAATGGAAGGAAACTCACAAATATGTGGAAATTAAGAAACACACTCCTAAATAACCAGTAAGTCAAGAAGAAATCATAAGTAAAATTAGAAAATACTTTAAGATGATGAAATTAAAACACAACATATCAAAATAGGGGATGCAGGGAAAGCAGTGCTTATACCTAATTTATATAACTGTTAACATTTATATTAGAGATGGATGTGATCACCATCATGGAAGTAACTTGAGAGTTTCACCTATTCAATTGTACCAACACATCTCAAAACTATTTTAGAACTTTGAAGGCATAATTTTTAGGGTATCCATTATAGTTTAAAAAAATTTCGATGATAACAAGTCTTTAAAGCTCTTACATAATTTTCAAAACTAGAAGTCATTTGGAGCCACATTAGTGCATAAAGTGAGTGGTGAGGCTCAACAATCCCACTGTTGGCCTAAAGAAGTGATACTGATCTGATGGAGGCATTTCTAAACAAGACAAATTTCCCCATTCCTGAAGAGGAATTCCAAACTTGCATGAAGTGGGGGAAAAAAATTGGAATAAATGCATAGCCAAAGAAGATGACTGTTTTGAGTACAACAGTCATTTAAATGTATATTTTAGGCACGTTTCTGAAATAAGCATCCTCAAATCCTCCTTACTTTATGTATCCCACCATTTCCAGGTAGTTACCATCATATCTGCCCATTTTGTTTGTTTCCAAGGGAAACTGGAAATGGTGAATAGGCAAATATTGGCCTAGGGTTTTGGTCTTCTAAGTTAAGTTTATATTGACTGAATGAGTTTCTATTTGATCTTAATTTGATTTTCCCATTGTTTTGACAATTGAACATCTGTTCATAAGTCTGGAAATATGTGTACATGTGCATATATGCAAAACGCAATAGACTGTTTCTAAAGTCAGAAAGTCTATGTGCTGCATATACCCATCTAACCCTATTTTTTTAAATTTCTCTAGCTGTCTCCGTAGGATACCAATACCACATAATAACTACCAATAACTAATAAAAATGCCTATTAAGTTATATGCAATATAAACTACCATATAAATGCTGAACAGTAAACACTGTTTACAGCTTACTACGAGAAAATGGAAACCTCATTTTGCTGATACAAACAAGATCTCCTCTTATCCTCTACGTTAAAGACTATTATTTTGAAAATTACAAGTCCCAGTGGATTGCCACACCAGAAACAATTATTATCTGATTTGTTCTCTTTATGTTATTAGTAATGTATCATAAAGTACCTTAACATAAAGCATTCGATGTTTTAAGAAAAATCTGGTTGTTAGCCAAATCTGTAAGATAGCACAAGCTGAAGCAAAGGGACTGCTGAGAGGGACATAAGGAAAGTGAACCCTATTGCAGAAAAACTGAGCAGAACCATGGGATCTGATTATAGGCAACTTGGAAGGCAGGCTTGGCAGAGGAGCGAAACCATGTTTCACTTTGGAAAGCTGTGAGGTTCTGCACACCACAAAAGCTGCCAAGTTAATTTTGCATGATAAGATATGGGACAAAGAGGAAGCTTTTTGGTGAAAGGATTTTTTAAAAACTATTTTAAAGTGTTTATAAAAGTAGACCATACATTGTCTTTTGAAACCTTGGGAAAACTTCATAATTTTTGAAATGTAAAGTTCAATTTTATTAAACATATGGATAAGTTTGAAATTATTCAGAATGTTAAAATTAATTTGAAAATAATTAAAATTCAGAAAAGCCTCAGGTGTGTGTCCAAGTTCTGGGCAACATTAACATGGTATAAAAATTGCTCAGGAAATTTACAGTGAACAGGTGTGTGAAGTAATTGAGGGAAAAAAAAGTTGAGACATTAATTAGCAAGAAATATGAATATCCTTGTTGAATTGTTTTCTCTTGAGTTGGCATATTTTTAAGCATATTATGGAGGAAATATTTTTTTAATTATGAATACACATGGAAAATAAACTCTTACTTATTCATAATATTCTCTACTTTTGCCATTAATCACTTGATGACACATGGAAGGAAAACAAAAAGGGGTCTAAACCAAAAGGGAAATATTATAAATATCTTTAAAAGTTTATTCAATAAGTCTTGCTAATATTGTTGAAATGTTCTCCCAAATCCAACAAAATGAGGATTCATGCACTCAAAGCGTATCTCTGTTCAAACTTACAAAGGAAAGAATAACTATGCCAAAAATAAGACCCAAGTCCTACACTCAAAGAGCTTACGGGAGGAAGGATGCTGGGCCAGAAAAGCAGAAGGTTGGAAATAATGTGACAAAACCCACAAGAAACATAGAGGATGTGATAAGGACATTGCCCTAGAGGGGGAAGGATAGTTGGGTTGGAGTGTTTATCAGATAGTCAAAATTAGAGGCAAACATTTCAGACAGAGAAAAGGGGGTGTATGAAGTTGCAGAATTACCAGCAAGCCTATAGTTTGGTCACCATCAGATGCAATAGAGCAGCACTGTAAGAAACACCTGAAAGGTGGGACAGGCTTTGGAAACAGGCTGTGGGAAGAAGCTGGGAAGACTTTGCAGGGGGAATGTATTTGAAAGCTTGAAGAGCCTGGAAGAGTGTTTCATGAAATCCTAATGATCTTTAAGGAGGAGAGTGAAGAAAATGTTACCTGAAGCTGGAGGAAAATGATCTTTTTTATATAGTGACAGAAATTTAGCATGTGATAGGGAGGAAAGTAGAAAACTTACCAAATGAGCTGTGTGATCTAGCTAAGGAGATTTGCAGATACTGTTGACAGTACTTCTTGGTTTCTTCTTGCTGCTTATAATAAAATGTGAGAAAAGAGAGGTAAATTAAAGGAAAGACTTCTACACAAAGAGGGAGATAAAAATTCCAGCCTCTCCAGATAACAAATGATAATACATTTAAGAAATGTCTTGGGTCCCTGGCTGGCTCAGTCGGTAGAGCATGGGACTCATAATCTCGGGGTTGTGAGTTCAACACCCATGTTGGGTGCGCACATTACTTAAAAAAATAAAATCTTAAAAAAGAAAACAAAAGAAATGGCTACCAGGTAAAGATCAAATCCAGGGCACTCTGGAGAAAACATGGTCCAATCATGAAGCCAAGAGTTTCAATTTTTTTGTTAAGACCTCCGAAATATCCAAGACAATATGTCATGGGATCATTCAGTCAAATAATAAGGCTTCTACGATCTTGAGGGTATTGTCCCTCAATAGGCTCAGCAGAAGTCTAAGGTAGAGAAAAGTGTGTCTGGAAGAGATCTGTGGGGGTGGTCTTTTCTAATAGAGTCAATCCCAATAAAATTCACAGATGACCTATAAAGTTTTTTTTTAATTTTATTTTTATTATTTGCCCAAGGGGTACAGGTCTGTGAATTATCAGGCTTACATCTTTCACAGCATTCACCAAAGCACAAACCCTCCCCAATGTCCATAACCCATCCACCCTATCCCTACCCTCCCACCCCCCAGTAACCCTCAGTTTGTTTTGTGAGATTAGGAGTCTCTTATGGTTTGTCTCCTTCCCCATCCCATCTTGTTTCATTATTTTTCCCTCCCTACCCCCCACGACCCCCCACCCTGNCACCCTATCCCTACCCTCCCACCCCCCAGTAACCCTCAGTTTGTTTTGTGAGATTAGGAGTCTCTTATGGTTTGTCGATGACCTATAAAGTTTTTAAAAGATTCATGTCACCAGGTGTACCAGCAGCTTGAACTAAAATGGGCAAAGAGAGCACAGAGAGGAAAGGGGCCTTTGAATTCTCAAACTTCTCTGGGTAAGAGGTAGGTCGAGGAACCACCTAGTAGTTGGCTCATGTGGGAGACTATACTGCCTTCACTTATCTCTACCTCTTGGAAACTTCTAATAGTTCCCAAGAAGATCCCAGGGGTTGTGGTGGCTTCGGTCTCTCCCAACACCAAGAATGAGGCTGACAGTGTAGTGAGCATTCTCTGCACTTTCAGGACACTGTGCACATAGTGTTAGGGTGATGGGGACTCCAGAAACTACATCTTAGAGTGCTGGCCTCCTGAAGGAAGCCAGAAGGTGGTGCTGTCAGGTGGTGTCCTGCCAGGAGAAGCTTCTCTGCTTGAAGTGCTGGCTCCTAAACTCATGTAAGAAGACTTTGGAAGTCTCTAAAAATAACAAGGTGAACTTGGAAGGGGCTCAGAGGCCCACAGCTCTGCAGGTGAGGCCATGAGCCAGCTAAATACAGATTAGTACCTTTTATGAGACCCTATTTGTACCCACAGCAATGTCTGGGGAACATAAGTTACAAACACTTGGAGAAGCCCAATATGAGGAGCAACTGAAATAAGTTACTGAAGGAGGAGCATCAGGAACTGCATTTCTTCCTGACGGGCATGGATCTTGAGGTGGGGTTGGTGTCCCCTTTCAGAGCAAGGAGTGGTCCTGAAGGAAATGATGAAGCGGGCTGCTGGGCCTTCCCTTTGTAGGGGTACTGAGGGAGATTGCCGCACTCGCTTTACTTCAGACAGAGCAAGGAGAAGGGTGGGAAGATGATTGGCTCTTATCTCGAAGGCCCAGGCCCTGAAACTCTAGCGTTGAAGATTTACTTCTATTAAGAGGGTGGAGCTGTCCACTGGGACCTAAACTGTGCCAATATTGGAGGGTAAAGGAAAACTGTTTCTCATAACATTTCTGACACTGAATGTGTGGGTTTTTCCCTTGTATTAAACAATTCTGGCATGAACTACTTGCAGTTCTCACAGACCTCACAAGTTAAGAGCCCAGTCCCACAAGACTGCCCCTACTTCAGACACCCATCACAAATGGTGGGTCCCCAGGTTACCCACACTTCCGTCTGACATGACTACACATCGAGGCTTCCCAGGACTCCTTCCTAAGGCTCCATAATTTGCTACCATGCCTCAGAATCCAGGGAAGAACTTTACTCACTATTACTACTCTATTATAAATGACATAATAAAGGATCCATATGAACAGCCAGATGAGAAGGTACACAGGACAAGGTCTAGAAGCGTCCTAAGCAAAGGAACTTCTGTCCTTGTGTTGTTTGGGGTAAGTGACTCTCCTGGCATGTGGATGTGTTCTTGTTCATCAGCCCAGAAACCCTCCAAACCTCTTTGTGTGGAGTTTTTATAGTGGTTCCATTACATAGGCATGACAGATAAAATCACTGGCCGTGGGTGATTAACTCAATCCCCAGCTCCTTTCCCCTCCCTGGAGGTGGAGGGGTGAGGCTGAAAGTTCCAACCCTCTAATCACATGGTTGTTTCCTCAGGCAAACAACCCCATCTTCCAAGAGTCTGCTCAGTGGCATAAACTCAGGTATGGTTGGAAGGGGCTGATCATGAATAACAAAAGATACTCTTCTCACCCCTATCATTCAGGAAATTCCAAGTGTTTAGAAGCTCTGCACCAGGAACCAGGGATGAGACTAAATATATAGTTGTTAAAATATTACAATATCACAGATGATCCATGAGGTTTCCTCACTTTGGGGAAGAAGTCAGAATGCTTCACCTAGTGGTCCAAGTGGGAAACAACTGAAGTTCCAAAGATGGGGCTAGGATATCTTTGTGTGAGACAACAGAAAATCCTGTAGGACTATGTCAAGCCAGGTGAGGGTTGGGGGGGGTGTTGACAGTCAGTGCCAATCACTGCTGGGCTAACATGTGACTGTTGGCACAGAAAGCATGTCATCCTCAAGCACACAGGCAAGCTGGGAGCTGAGGAGCCCCAGCAGCATTTCCAGCCAATGCTGACCCCAGACAGTGATGTGGCCACTGGTAACTGGGGGCCGTTATATACTAAAATATTTCAGTAGCAGATTTTTCTGAAGCAGACACCTCACAGACACCTGTCTGAGGAATAATCGCTAAGATACATTTAAAGAGATTGAATTGCTAATTACCTTAATAATTTATTAAACACTGTTCTGGCATTAGACACTTCACATATAGCTCAGCCCATATTTTCTATTAATAGAAATTAATAGGGAAAAAACCCTAAATCTGTGTGGGTACATCGCAACCACCATTGTTGTCAAGTGGGAGAGTTGTTCTTCCACCTTGGGCCCAACCAAAAATGAATGCTTCTGGAGCCCCAAATAAGTAGTGTGGCATCATTTTTTTAAGGTGTCAGGTTCTGGGGCACCTGGGTGGCTCAGTCAGTTAATTTGGGCTCAGGTCATGATCTCAGGGTCCTGGGGTCAGGCTCCCTGCTCAGTGGAGAGTCTGCTTATCCCTCTGCCCCTGTCCCTGCACGTGCACTCTCTCTTTCTTTCTCTCAAATAAATAAAATCTTTTAAAAAAACCTTATTCTTAAGGTATTGGATTCTAAATGTCATGGTATTTTTAACATATCAGAACTTACCATAAAGGGCAGAGTTTGTATTACAATTACCAAGTCCACTTCTTTGAATAATTTAACTCATTAACCAAAGAATGAATAAGTTCCACGTTTATTCTTCAATATAATACATACATATGACTGTTGTACATCTTTGTAAGGCAAAGAAATACAGCTGAATGACACTATGTTCAGAAATAAAAAATATACATGACATGTGCAATCACCACATTACAAATCCATTTTTATTTCTTACCTACACTACTGAACCTCATCGAAAGGACTCACTGACATCCATCGGCTGGGACAACTACAAAATACATACAATTCAAGACAGGAACACTAGGGTATTCGATGTTTTCTGCTCTTTTGAATAAACAGTAGTTGAGTTATAAGCCTTCATGGAAGGTGAAACTACCCACGTCAAGATCACTTATGGAAAGCACACCTGAGTAAATGGAGCTCGGAGACATCTGTGGAGCTTCTAGTGGGAGAAGCCATTGACTTCATGCTAGGCAAGGAAGTCACCTTCATCCAGAGCTTGAACATCTAATCATCTAATAGTCCAGCTTCAAGTTTCCTTTAGGACAACAAGCAATTTGCCTTTTGGAAATATCATTTTTATCTCAAAAAGGTTTAGGGGAGGGAGCACTGTGATGGATAAGAAGATGGACTTTGATTCTAACTGAAGAAAAAGAGAAAGAAGAAAAAAAAAGCAAAAAGATAAAGCAAAAGCAAGGTAGGGAGCATCATGGCTTTTGAGAAGTGAGCCCTGGTGAGGCACAGCTGAAATTGCCCAGGAACAGACACCTGCCTTGCCGTCTTGTCACACTCGCACAGATGGACTTTCCAAATGAGGTTCCCCCAACTAGCCCTTCATCCAAACTGAACGAGTACATGGATGCAACCTGACACCATTTGCCTCATGCCTAGAGTAGGGGTAGTGGGAGCAGAAGGAAGAAAAAAGGAATGAAATAAAGAATAAGACCCTCATTTCCCGATTTCAAATATGTATTTTGATTTTAAAACAAGAAAAAGTTTTGCTATGCTAATTTCCATAAAAATGGTGAAAATGTCATAATTCACACATCTTTCAAAACACATTCACATCAAAGTAAGCCACAACAATAGCAGCATGCCTATTTACATTTTCCAGGAAAGAAAGCAAAATAATGTCAAGTCAGACTAAAAACAAACATGAGAATTATCCCATTTAACCTAGAAATCTTTCCCCAAGGTAGTTCAGGTGAGAATCCAATTTCAGATGTTTTTATGTCATAGACTGGGGCATGAGCTCTTTTCTCCCTCATTTTTAAACAGCAACAGGTTCTGGGGAAGTGTTGGTATCTTACAAATGACAAATGGGGGCATGCTTTTTCTTGAATCCTTTGTGAGGTTTATTTCTCTCCAGGCAGTGGGAAGTGCCACGTCACTGCTGAATTTCTGCCCTTTTTCAAAGAAACTGCTACTGCCTAATGCAAGTGACTGAAGCCATAACGTCCATTAGGAGGGCGGAGGAGCAAATCAGGCTATCAAATCCTAATGACTTCTTGGAAAAATTGATCACAATAGCCCCAGTCTCGCCAGACTCAGCTTTTCTGGTCCATGCTTGCATCTGGTTTGATTTCTCCGCTGTGCAAAGCCCCCTTTCCCATCAGAGTGGCAATCTACCAAGTTACCAGTTCTTGCAAGAGCAGCCACACTGGGGTGTGGAGGGAGGGAACAGGATGAGCAGGAGACCGAAATTCTCCCATTTCGCTGTAACTGGAGACTGTAATAATCAACTCTGCAATGCAAACCATCCTCAGCTCTCATATAAAATGCACCCTGCTGGCGTGGGGATGCCTCCTCATCCAAATGTGGAAATTTAACTCTGAATTCAAAGGGGATCCTTTTTTAAAGTAGAGTCTCCTTTCTAAACCTCTTAAAAAAAATCACACCCACTGATGCAGGGTCGTTAGTGGATTAATTTGACAAAGAAATTCCTTCAGTTGGCTTAAGCTGACTCTCCCATGTGTGTTGGGGTCTAGTGAAAGTTTCTCTGCCAACGTGAGTTGGAATGGGACCTGGATGCAAAAGACCTCCTGCTCTATCTGGTAGGTTCCACCCCAGAGGACAGAAAACGCCATTCCATGAGGGGTTTCAAATCAGACCCTTGCGTCTTATTTAGCATTTGAGAGAATGCCAGCTCTCTGCGGTCTGAATATTAATGCACGCACTGGCTTGTATTTTTCCAGACTCGATGAATACCATCAGCTAAAGATAGCACAGTAATATAACACTTCAGTCACAGGGCTTTGTTGTGTTTTTTTTTCTTTTTGTATTTTTTTAAGGAAACTAAATTAAACATTTTAAGCATAGTCACATAACAGGAACAGGAGAAAACCAACCTTGAATAAATGCATAGGCTAAAGGAAAAAAGAAATGCATCATAATGTAAGAGCTAAGCTAGAAAGGAGTCAGTTTTATAGCTAGCATGACCACTAAATTGGCATGTGGTCTTTACTAAATTACACATTTTCTTCTGTCTCTACTTCCCCTTTACCTTGCACATGAGAATAAGAACACTGCACATAGAGTTATTCACGGGCATGCTAGAAGGATCCACTAGGTGGATACGAGCAATAATGGAGAAAAGCCAATGCCAGTTAAAACTGCCCTCACTGATATGGCGATTGCGATGGTGACTGTGGTGTCTATCAGAGCCTAGAACCATTTACAGCTAAAAATGCATTCTTATAGCTGATCTCAACACAGGAGTTATTTGGAAATGGGAAATATGAGGATAGCTTAAGAAGCTGAATGGTGAGCATGATGCTGGATGTGTGATAGGAGTTTTGTGTGTCTCTGCACAGCCTCTTCATAAAGAAATGACACACACGTTTCACTCTTGAGAGGCCCTGTGTCTTTCTGTGCTATATATGGTAGGGTTCACTTCCATTATTAAAAATTTGTAATGAAATGGCACATGAGCTCAGGAACAAGAAGAAGCTTCCAACTGAAAATTATTCTCATATCCAAAGAGTGAGCAGGAGTGTTCCCCTCACCTTTGATTTCTGAGCGTTCTTTCTTCACAACCACTGAGCTATGCGAGACTCTGCATAGGTGAGATCCTTGGTCTTCAGAAATGTTGAAATTTACCCAGAAACCTGAGCGTTTTTTTTTCAAAGTCACTTCAATACTGGAAGCAAAGCGCCATCCTTCCTTGGGATGCACGTGACCCATCTCTTGTTGACAACAGCAGCATGAGAAAGCTCTTGTGACTGCTACCATTATTCCAAATTCTAAACACTAGCCATAAGCAGACACCTCTTCCACCACTGGTGAAAACTAGTGCATTTCATCTCATGAATGCTCAGTCAGAAGACAGCAGGGAGTGGCTTGTGAAAGGCATTCACTCCTTTGAAAGTAGAATCGCTGCTTGGAAGAAACCGATGAACTGGGAGAAAAGTTCAGAATAAACAGAAGACATGATGTCTGATGCCTCTTGCGTCAGGATTGAGAGACAGCTCAAGTTCCAGAAAGCAAATTATTTACCAGTTGGATTCACCTGATTTCAGACCAAAGCAAAATAACAAAGTCTGAGAAACCATGTGTTCAAGGGTGCAAGAGACAGAATTTTGTTCTGGTGATATGATCACCTCTTTGAAAGGCATAGCTTAAGGACTGGAAGCAGTTTTCTCCCTCTGAAGATACCCTCCAGGTTTAAAGGTCTCAAATAAGTCTCAAATCTGATTGCTCTAGTAAGCTGAGAAAGAGCGGAAATCATGTACCCCTTATTCCAGTGACTAAAATAAAAAAATAAACATTGAAAACTCAAGATGTCAAGGAAACGTCTTCCCAATTGTGTCCTACCATGAGGTGTGGGGATGTGAGGAAAGGGGCATGGGGTTTGTCTGCACCGCCAGTACCACAGCACAAGGCACCCCCCGAACTGGGTGTTCCAAGTTCAAGTGCAGCGTCTCCCCCACCCCCCACGGCCACCCGTCATCATCGGGGTCAAGGCATCAGAACTGCTGATTTTTCCAAAAATCTTCCCAAAGCAGCAGCAACCGCAGCAGTTTTCCTGCAAAGCAAACAAAATATGACTCTTGTTAATTCAGCAGGGCTTTTAAAATTGTAATTAGTTGGTTGTGCCCCTTAGGAAAACCACACATGATTTTTTTATAATGCATGTGTGCGTGTGAGAGGGAAAAAAAAAGAAACCCCTTGCAGGATTCCACTGCTTACCAGAGTTGGGTTGGTTTTTTGGTTGTTGGTTTTTTTTTCAGTTTATGCAAGATATTTTCGTACTATTTGCAAGATCGAAAGACAAGGCCGCTTTGTTTCATGTGAGGCATAGCCAGCTCCCGAACTTTCCACCTCACTGTCTATCCTGTCAGCTTGACCTCACATCAAGGTGGCATCAAGGAGTGAGCATGGGAATGTTTTCATCTGCGTTACGATCACGTGTGTCATGGGCCCGCACACTGTTTGTGGCCCTACGTCACTCCTATAGATCTGAGGACGTATCCTCAATTTGTATTTCACAGGTTGGCAGAAGATGGAATGGAAGCACAAAGCGAAATGCCACCGGGTTGATTTTTAGTGTTTCCTCAACGCATCAAAAAACCTCTAACAAATTGCAGGAGATTTATATGCCTCAATTTACGTTGTGGATCCTGCCTTATTCATAGGGCCTGGAAGTCATTCTTTTTCCACAGGAATAATCTTCAACCACCAGATTTTAAAAATCAATATTATCACAAAGTTGGTTTTACTCCTAACAGAGCTTGCCAAAAACCCCATCTTATCCTGGCAGGAAACACTATAAAAAATGATTTTAAAAAAAAATCTTCTCAAATGAGGTTGCTCTCAGAGTTAAATCTTAAGCTTACATTTTAATTTGAAAAAAGGGGGGAGAAAAAAGTAAACTAGGAAGTGCCCACATCCCATGGACCTGAAACAACTCTTCCCCAGCCTGCAGTGCAACCAAGGTGAATTTCTGTGGCTAACCAGAGCTGGAGACACCGAGGAGAAGAAGGCAGCCAGCCCAAGTGACCATCTGGAGGCGGGTCTAGCCATGCTCAGAAAAAGGTTGCATCAAGCAATTCCAACCAAAACGGTATCCAGCAGCACCAATGTGACTGGCTCACACGTCTTTGTTCTCTGCAGAATGATACTGCTTGGGCTGCCGCCGTCCTCCATTGCATTGGTCAAAGCACCAACGTGACATGGAAGGGCTCTACCACCTCCCACTGTCATTCCCTCCTCATTCTTTCCCTGCCAGACTCTGGTCACAGGCCTGCCTTACAGTGAGACCTCCTGTTACCCAATGAATTCATTCCTACCAGGCCTCAAAAGTGACTCCAGTGCTTATGGTGGGAACGCAGTTTGTGGCAAACCCTTGAGGTTTGTGGTCACTGTGGATGAAACTGGGAGGGAGAGCAGCCTGCGGACTCTGGTGCCCACCACTCGCAGGGAAGGCTGGGCTGCACCTCAGCGAGCCCAAGGACCCAGGCCTGGGAGCAGGGAGAGTACTTTCCTTCACTGCATTTTCACAAGATATAAACCTATCTTCTACTTTGCCCAAAACTTTACTTTGACACGTGAGAATGGTCTTTGTAAGTAGGAAGCCTGAGGATTTCTCTTGATGTTTCATAGATTTCTAGATAAATGATAGACTACTAAGTGACCCATGCACCAAAGGCTGAATGCTTTCCTAACTCTTGTCAGTGACTTTTGTTATGATTTATTGATTTATTTCTGCCTGGTCTTATTCTATGAAAGATTCAAGGCAACTTACACGAATATAGAGTCAAACAGACAAACAAAAACTTCAGACCAGAATAAATACCAATCAGAATAAAAGAGTAAGACCAGTGGGCAGCAAGAATACAGACCGGTAGGTCTTACACATTTGTTAAAATTGAGTTAAAACAATGGCCATGAACTAACTGTCCCAAATTAGAGAACTGACTTGCTGGAGGTTAAATGGGCCCCCAACAACAACATAAATATTGGAATTTCAAGAAGTCCTCTGTAATAAATACACTGCCCTAGGCTTCTCCTTCAGAGCATAAATTAAGCTAGTTTATTGATATAATTAAAGTGTTCATGTATAAAACTATCTCTTAAGAATTCTGACAAAATTCTAAGCAGAGTAGAAGCTTTGTATGAAGTGGTGATTCCTGCAGGTCCAAAAATGGGCCAATACCAGAAGGCAGCTCAGGGAAGAAAAATAAGCATGGGCTTTAAATTCAGAGACACCTTAGAAGTCATGTTCTACCATTTATTAGCAGCACAGCTTTGGGGAAATTATTTAGTCTATAGTCTGAGATTGGTTTCCCCATCAATAAAAAAATATATAAATACTTCCTCTGATCCCACACAATTGTGAGGCCTACTAGAGACTGTCCTCTTCAGTTATTGGCATCTCCTGAGCTAATTTTTGAGCACCTCTATGTGTCAGGCCCTGGTCTCCAGGTTTTGCTTGGATTATCTCATTGGAGCCACTCAATGAGCATAGGAAGTAAGACTATGCCCAATCCATAAACCAGAAAACAGGTTTTTCTGCTAGAAAATGGCAGATCCAGGTTGTACACAAAACAGGCTAAAATCAGGGCCCTCCCTCTCCTCAGACACACCACCCTCCTTCTCACATAGTGCTGCACACATTTGACTTAGTTCTTGTTCTTCTCTCTGAAGGCTTGCAAAGACATCTCTTTAGGAAAAGATCCGAAACCAACCTTTCAAATGGGTGCCTTCCATGGACTATTTGGTCACAAGGTTCTTTGCATTAGAGCAACAATTCTTCTTCTTCTAGGGAAACCAGAAGACATTTGGAGAAGGATTAGAACTTTTTTTTTATCCCTTCATTCCTAATTTCTGATATGAGAACACTTGAAGAGTCAACAACTTGCTACTGAGTAGAAAGTGCTCTTAGAGAGATGTTTTAAAAGCTTACATTGTTCATGACTCTCTGACAGATACATTGACCCACCTTCAGGGTCCAAGTAGAGCATGTCCCCACTTTCCCTTGTCCTTACTACCGTTCCTCTCAGAGTCAGAAAGAGAGCTTGGCATCTGATGACACTTCATTTTTACACGTGTGTTTTGTCAAAACTCACTTCCACAAATATTCATGTTGACAAAGCATGACAGTCAAGACTGAGACCAGGGGAGGACAAGGATGTTACTTCTTCCAAAAGTTTTCAAGAGTTATTTAAGTGCCACAACAGAGGTTCAAGAAAATGGAGAAAGCACCACTAGTTTGGGGATTGAGAAAGTCCAGCTTAAAGGAGATAGCATTTAAAGTAGGTCTTAGGCACTTGCTAGGATTTGGGCTGATCTAGAAGCAGTAGCAACAACGAGACTGGACACCTGAGACCATGGCTTGTCAGAGCAGGCCTGGACTGCTCTGTGTGTGTTGGTTTGGTGTGCACAATGGGGAAAACTTGAAGAATTTTTGGTGATGGAGTAAGATGATCAGAATTGTCATTAATGAAGTAATGATTTGGTGAATTAGAGAACAGATGGACAGAGGTAGAATATCAGGTTCTAAGGTATTTTATTAGTTCAGTAAATTGGAAAAAGGGTATGATCTAAGGTCATAAAGCTGGGAATGGGAAAGAAAGGTAGAGGGTTATTAGTTCTGGCAGAGAAGAAACAATGTCATAGTTGTTCAGTTTTCCTTCCTCCAGGCCCAAAGCATTCATTAAGTCTGCAGTAGGTGCTTGATGAGTTCTAACAGATTTGTAATTTGGGAATGCTTTGTTCCACTTCAGCTGAGAGCTGTTTCTGATGGAAGATGGGTTATATATGGATGGTTGGAAATGTAAGAGCATAATACAGAAGGCAGAGAGCTATAGGGCTTTAATTCCTGCGGAAAAAATCCTTCTTAAATTTACTGACTGATTATAGGCAGGCTTAGTGGTTAAGAAATGGTAAGTGCTTTTAAGCATGAAACAATTAAAAGAGATAAATAAAAGTTCTGGAAGGATTTTTAAAATAGAAGTTAGAATTAAATAGTAAATAGTTTAGGATAAGACTTAAATTCTCAACCTAAAGTTAAATTCTGATTGTATAGAACATATAGGAACCAAGACTATTCCAAAAATGAATCTTCTGGGAAAATCTAGTCTTAATATTTCCTTAAAAAATAAAATACATTAAGCTTGAATACTGGCTTTCAGTAACACCAAAAGTGTACAGAACATAAAGAGTTCTGAAAACATCATCAGGCCCCCTTTGCCCAGAAGCCCATTATCCAACAGGATAGCAGAGTTGTGAAGCTCTGCCCAGTCTCCACAGTCTGCCTGTCTACACTGGGATGCTAGCTCCATCATTTTCGCTTGGTGGGATCCTGTACAAGTACTTAATCCCTGTCCTCTGTTTCCTCATCTAAATAAGAAGAATAACAGTACCTGTTTCATAGGATTGGTATGTGGATTAAATGAATTAATTTTTGTAAAGCAGAACAGTGCCTGGCACAGTGCCATATAATTATAACTTTAATGATAACTAACTAGATTTCTACAATGGAACTTTTTTCCCAAATCCCCATCATTCTTGAAATGTCTATTCACCTAAGTATCAACAGTTGGATAGAATAACAAAAAGGTGGTTTTTGTTGTTGTTATGTGGTTTAAAAAATATTTAAGCACTTTTTAAACTATATAATGTCATTAATTATCTGCCATGGTTTCCATATTGTCCTACCATGTCAAAGTCTATTTGGACACCAATAAGCTTGGATAAAAATACATTGGTGGAAAATTGGCCTAAAATAGGTTGGTAACCCTAATAAGCAGTTTATGCAGTCTGGGTGAGGTACCGACTAGGTAAAAAGTCTATTTTTACTTGACATCAGTACCAATTATCAAGGAAAGGTATATTCAGACACAAATAAAACTTAGTACTGATGCTGAATTTAGAAGTAAAGTTAATTTCAATAAAAACTGGATGTGGAAAAAATGAGTACCTGAAGCATAGTCATTCCAAGGTTTGTTGGTCAGTGAAAAAGCTCCATTCCAAAACCCTGAGGAGTAGGGAGGATGGGGAGAAGAGATGGAGGAAGTGAAAGTGTATCAAATGCTTACAGCTCCAGCGCATGACAGCCACCATCTTAACTGACGCTCAGGTCAGACCTTCCTCAAGGAGGCCTGAAGGCAGATATTGCTTATTGCCTCTCTATACATCTTGACCGGTTAAATATCCTAAATGTTTAGTTGAGTTACTTAAATGTTACACTTTTGGTTCTGTGTTATTTGTATGATCCATAAGGATGTGGGCAGAGAAAGTCTTGAGGAGGCTGTTATAGTAATTCAGATGAGGGATGTCATGCGCCAGGATAACCAACAGGATGGAGATTCTAGAAGTAATTAGGGAAAATAATGCACAGAACTTGGAGATAAATTAAATATGAGATGGGAGGATAGAGGGGAGGAAAGAAACAGCAAAGCCTGGGGCTCCAGTTTGGGCCACTCAGTGGGGACTGTCCTTGGAGGATAGTAAAGAGGAGGGGAGGTGGGGAAGCTGAGTTCATTTTAAGGCTGAGAAGATCCAAATGGAAATGTCAAGTACACAGAGGGATATATGGATCTGAAGCTTAGGCAAAGAATCTGTGCCGAAGAGACAGATGGCTATAAGAACATAAATGGCAATTAAGGCAGTAAGAGTAGATTAGGAATTTTACTGTAAAAAATTAACACGGAGTGTGAACTCAATTATTGTCCACAAGTACTCAGGAAAAAAGGAAAAATGAGAGAGGCAAACCAGGAAGCCGACTCTTAATGATAGAGAACAGTATGAAGAAGGGCACGTATTGCATGGAGCACTGGGTGTTGTACCAACAATGAATCTTGGAACACTGCATCAAAAACTAATGATATATTTTATGGTGACTAACATAACACAATAAAAGAAATTTAATGTATTTAATTTAAAAAATTAAAAAAGAAACTTTCTTTAAAAAAAGCATAAAAAATTAAAAAATAAAAAAGAGAACAAACAGGATTAATAGGGAGGTGGGCAGGAATTGCGCTAGATGGGGGATGGGGATTAAGGAGGGCACTTGTGATGAGCACTGGTATCACATGTAAGTGATGAATCACTAAATTCTGCACCTGAAATTAATATTACACTCTATGTTAACTAACTTGAATTTAAAAAGAAACTTAAAAAAAATATGAAAAAAAAAACCACAAGTACTTAGGTCATCTTCATTCAGTCTTTGGTAAGAGTCTTCTTCACATATATTTATATTACTATCTGGATCAACCTGAGTATGACAGGTTTTTGGTGCCCAGAGAAGACTGAACCAGTTAACTAAACATTAAAATTCTGAGTTCTGTTTTAGGGAGGCATTTATTCTGAATGTACACTAACCTATATTTTCCAAAGTGTTGTATACTTATATTATCATAGACTATATATGTGTATAAGTGTGTGCCCATAGTACAGTGATATAATTTATATTATAATGAGTACCATGTTTGAATAATAAACACAATAAATAGTTATGCTGAAAATAATGTCTACTAAACATTGTAAGAAGCATTTATTTTTTAAAAAACACAAATTGCTCAATAAAAACATTTTAAGCAATTCAACACTAGCACAAAATTGGAAGTTTGTGAGAGATGGAATTAGACAGAACCCCATATGAAGCTAAGATGTTTTCAGCCTCTGGTCATCAAAAGACTGAGGTTGGATAGAAAAGGAGAGGAAAAGCAACAAGCCTTAGTTACCTGTGTGATAAGTCTGGAGTGGAGCTTGTGGTCTGACAGCCAAGGGTGCTTGAGAGCTTCACTTGCACTTATTCTCCAGCTAAAGAGAAGTTTGGAAGGCTGTTAGCAGAGACACACTAAGGAGGCCTGAATCTGTCGTTCACCTCAGCTCTGGCCATTGCCTTTGGGAGACCAGATGACCAAATGTCAAACTCACAGGCAGTTCTATCTTCTCTGGAACTGTCATCGAAGATTATAGGTCACCATCAAATCCAATCAGGGTAACAACAGCAGTAAGACAAGTGAGGCAAATAATTCAAAATTCTTGTTCATAATTGAACATCCACTTTCCAATACAAGTAACCATTTTTCATGCAATGTTTGAGCTTCATGAATTGAACTTCTATCAGTCAGTGGAAAAATAAATGTACACTTACTATTGCAAATCAAAATGCTACAATGATTCTTGATAATTGAAAAAGTGACATATATTAAAACTCTTGAATAATATGCATCACTAACTTTTGAATTAAAAATTTGGGGGCTGCCTAGGTGGCACAGTCATTTAAGCTCCAACTCTTGTCATGATCAGATCATGATCTCGTGGTCATGAGATTGAGCCCCACATCAGGCTCCCCCACACTCAGTGCAGGTCTGCTTGGGATTCTCCTTCCCTCTCCCTTAACCCCTCCCATACAGTCTCTGTTTCTCTCTCTCTCTCTCCCAAATTAAATAAATAGATATTTTTTAAAAAGAAATTTTGAAAACTTAAAGAAGAGTTAATATAAGTACTGAGAGAGAGTTCACTAGATACCTTTACAAAGAAATTATATCCTTTGACCCAGTAAATGTTGATACAATTTTAAAAAATAACATGGGAAAGAATTATAAAGATTATATTATATTCTAATTCCAAGTTTTGTAAACTTGTCTTGTGTGCTAACATTTATCACATTGAACCAAATAACCTTTTGAAATAAAAACTATAAGTGAGTGCAACAGTCTGGAGCCTACTTCTGAAATAGTATCAAGAAAGTAGCTTCTAATGGTCATGGAGTTTCAGTTTGTAGATTGCTTCAGTAAAATTGCTTCATCAGATACCAAACATTTAAGTATAAGATTTGAAGAGATGATAACTCTTAATTTTAATCCACGAAGGAAAGTATAATAACTTGGTGACAACATCACCATTAGTAGGACTTTAAACAGGCGGATATAATTTTTTTAAAATTCTTGACCTCCACCAACCTCAGATGGAAGTGCTATTTTGTTGAATATCATAAATTTCCAGTACTGGATCTCCTGAAGCATTCCGATAACTGACAGTGCCAAGAATTATTATTTCTGTACTACAGTAATGCAAACTTCCAAAAGCTGACTATTAAAAACTTAAAAAGTTAGCATAGTACTAATAATTAAATTTTTAGTACAATTTCAAGTATATTTTTGTACCCAGAAATTTATTCTATGATAATAGTATCAGGTGTTGGCCTTAGTTTCATCCAATTATTGATTCGAACACTCAGTTGTCATTCTGCCCAAATGTGCAGTTGTCCCTCCTAAGGTATTAGGACCAAAGGAGCAGAGGGCACCCAGTGTGGCTATGACTCTGCCCTGTGCTAGCCATGTGACTGCTGAGAGCCTGACTGCTCTCAGCCTCCGTTTCTTCATTTAATCCAGAGCATTAAATCAGATAACACACAAATTATATCTGTCGAATGGATTCTCAGTAAATGTAGATCTCACCCACCAAAGATTTGATAGAGTTGACGTTTTCCATCTGTTCACTCCCTGGTGTTCAATGATATACTACTACTAATAAGAATAGTAGTAGAAGTAGTAGTAGTAGTAGTAGTAGTAGTAGTAGTAGTAGTAACATCAGGCACAACACCATTAAAGATAAAACCCGTGTCTGTACAGTGCCCCCTCCTCACTCTGACTGGCTAAGTCCTCACCCTCTAGGACGCAGTCCTGACTGACCCTTTCCAATAGACTCCATCTTTGCATTAAATGCATTGTATTCTATCCTTTTTTTCTATCCTTTTTTAAAAAATACCTATCTCTTCTCTTAGATCATGGGTTACCTAAAGGCAGGGTCTGGACTTTACACCTGTGTTCTCAATGCCCCAGACCCATTTCCTGGCAGATTGTTGATAAGTGCCTCCTCAGTGACAGGTACAGCTCCAGACCCACGTTGCTTCTTTAACCACCCCCCCAAATATACCCTCCTATTTGTTCACGGTCATGTTTATTAATAACTTAAGAGCCATAAGGATAATAAAACACTGAAGCCAGTATGGTTGGTCTTCAAAATATTAAACACTGTTTACCATTTTACATTTTAAATATAAAACCACCTGAAACAGTGTTTTTGACTAAATCACAATATCCTTCCCCTGCCTGTAATTCTAAAATGCAAGCCCCTATGTTTCAAGGTCACTCTTCTTCAGCAGCTGAATTCATTTTTAAGGTTTTATTTATTTATTTGAGAGAGAGAGAGAGAGCACAAGCAGGGGAGAGGGACAGAGGAAAAAGCACACTCTCCACTGAGCTGGGAGCTCGATGCGGGGCTGGACCGTAGGATCCTGAGATCATGACCTGAACCGAAGGCAGACACTGAACAGACTGAGTCGCCCAGGTGCCTCCCTCTGCTGAATTTTGAATTAACGTGGTTTTAGCATGCAGAAAATAGAAGGCCATATAATAAGTAACAGTTAAGTGGGCAGCCTTAGGGGAAGGTTGAATTTTTGATGCTCAGTTCTGCCACTGACTAGGCATATGATCTTGGGAAAACTATTTAGAGTCTCATCCATTAAATAGTAATGATAATTTCCACTTCTTGGAGATGGGCGGGGGTTAAAAGACAAGCCTATAAAGCACTGGCACAATCTGGCCCACACAAGGCTCTGAAATGAAATGATAGTTAAGTGTTCAGCTACACAGAACTGGATATGTGCTTTGTAGATGTGAAAGGGGTTATGGAAATAACTTATCCCAAACCCTTCATTTTGAGGTCCAGCAAGAGCCCCTAATTGCTAGAGTCTTATTGCAAAAGGCAGAAGCAGGGAAGTTTTTGTAGCCCCTTTCAAGCCTTATGACCAAACCAGTCCCCAAATCTCAGTAAGCAAGGTCAAGAGCATTAAACTCCTCCCATTTACAACTTTTCACAGGCATTGGAGATGTCACAAAGAGAATTCGGAAATTATTTCCATGCATTTTGGTAGCCTATGCCTCCCTATTATCCCTCCTTCTTCCAGAACTTGGAACCAACTTGGATTACCTCTTCTCCTTAATCAGAAGCTTGGAGATAAACTCCCTGGCCTCCTCTGAGATGTCCTGAAATTCTTCATCCTCTAAGTCCCACCTGCAGGCCAGGATGTTGTTCAGGGTCTCAGCATCATTGTCACCCAGGAAGGGAGACAAACCACTCAGTCTGTAAGACACAGAAACCAGAGTGAGGTCTTGTTTAAATAGCTTCAAACCCTTTACAGAGAAGTTGCTATTTTTCAGCTCTGTTGTTTAAAACTGAGAGAAAGCAAATAACCTGATAAGTTAAACATAATTTTATCATATATTTTTGCAATCAGGAAAATGCTTCGCTTCCCCACCCTGGCCCCTAATGAAATACCTGCAGTCATGGAGTGCAGCCACCCTGAAATCTCTAAGGAGAGCACAACTTCCTTTTAAAATCTTTTACAGCTGCTGAAGTCTGCCACACACTCAGATGGCAAACGCCAAAGGGTCACCCCTGAGGAGTAAGGCTAGCCTTCAACATTTAGGAGATCAGCACTCAAGTTGCTTTTTAATTACTTTCAGGGCATTGGGTGGTGTCCTAAGAGTTACTGCAATTACAAGTAGATATACATTTACTTTTTCAGGTGATGCGCAGGGAAAGAATTTACTCCTTTCACCCGCAGGATTCACAGAGCCCAGAAAGTGACTCAACATGGCACGGTGTTATTTATTTGTTAAAAGACCTAAATTGAGCTATGACGCCTGTGTGTAAGTGTCAGAGAGACTGGAGATCTGCTTACAGCATATAAGCGATGACGCCCACACTCCACATGTCAGTGGGAAAGGAGACAAAATCATAATTCACAACTTCAGGGGCAAGAAACTCCGGAGTTCCAAAGTTCACCTTCAGCTTCTCTCTGGGTTTGTACCTGGAATTTAGGAGACAAAGTGGAGGGAAGGAGAAGGTCAGCCAGACATCAGTAATCACAGAGACTGAAAAGATGCCGTCTATAAGACAAAATGACTTCAGCCACACAGCGAATTTTAAATATGCAGGCTTTAAAGGAAATTGTGTATTGAGGAAATAGTGTTAAAAACTTGTTTAAAAAAGTGTTCCAGGAGTTTAAGAGTCAAAATTCACACTATAAAACAATAATCTGAAACGGTCGTAGGGAAAGCTGGTGAGAGTATTTAGAACACCTGAAACCTAGAACGCAACTGAAGGAAAACTGATACAATCCTTGACATGCTGATGGCTTGAGTTAGCCCATATTAACGAATAAATGAAATGCAATTATTTGCATCCATTTTATATTCACCATTAATGTACTGAAGTCCACATATAAAGTCTTTGTTTACTTAAGAAGCTTATAGGTACCAGAACCCTTTGGAATCTCTTTTACACTATTCATTTTTTTAAAGTAAATCTTCTTTTTACAGATGGAACAAATAAAAAAGACTAAGACACACTTACAAATTCTAAATTAATGTCTTTGAATGTAATAACTTCACTGTATAAGATTTTAAGTTTTCTTATTTTTTTTCTTGGATACACTGTAGAAACCTCTAAACATTCCAATTCCAAAGTCAGCAAGGTAAGGCTAGGATACAATTTTTGTTAAGTTAATTCTAAATGAGAGTCTAAAACCAAGAGGCGTATCAGATTTATCTTTGCAAAGAAAGAGCACCAACATGCTCACTACCTCCATTCATGTACCTATGTCCAAATACACATACCTTCTGGCCAATCCAAAATCAATAATTTTTATTTGTTTAGCATCCCGATTCACACACAGGATATTCTCAGGCTGCCAAGAGAAAGAGACACATTAGCAATGAAAACAACCATCATTCACTCAAATTGTCCTCGAACCACAACTAAAAATATAACGATGCTCAGGAAAAACATATCAGGCCTTTCACTTTGGGTCTGGCTTGTCTGTGTGGGTATTTTCTCCTTTAATTTTGTGGTGGATGAGGTTGTGGGTACCCTGCCAACCTTGCATTACCCTGCCTGTCCCTCTCCCTGGTTCTACAGTTTACCATAATGTGCGAGTTCAAGCAGAGGCCTTTTTGAGGGAAGAAAGACAAGGAGCCTGCTTCAGTACCTTCCAAATGGACTGGTGGAGGCTGTCTCGGACTTGACATCTGCCCCCCTAAAATTATTAAGTATGAATTTCCCCTTCTTGGAGGAATATCTTTCCCAAAGATTTATGAGTTCCAGGAGAAATGGCCTGATTCATTTAAACAGCCACACCAAGTATGCAATATAACATGAACGTTTCTGACCTCCAGATTTTCTCTTTGTGCTTAGTCTATGGGAAAGTCATGTGTAAAAGGAAGACTTCCCCCTCGTTCATTCTTCATTCTCAGCAATTCCAACATTTTGCTGAGTTTGTTCTCAGGGCCCAGACCCTGGACTAAGTGTTCCCTTGGAGTTTGACTCTGGTTAAGACTTTGCTCTATGTCAAGGTGACAGTTTTGGAGGGTGAACAGGGAGAAAACATGGATATTAGCATTGCAACTCAGTGTTTATGGAATGTCTTACTAGTGTGCCTGTATTTGTTAGGTCAGAAAAACTGAGGTCTGAGAAAAATAGGGAATTTGATTTAAAGTCTAGGAGATCCATAAAAAAGAATGTTTTCAAAGAATTACTTGGAACTCTCAAGTTCCAGTCCCAACTCACCCCTAAAAGCTGGGGTACATTAGCCGAGTTGCTGAATCCCCAGGATCCCATGTCCCATCCTTTAGGTGGGATCACAGCTGTCCCTCCCCTTCCTGCCTGGGTGGAGAGGAGGTTCAAATGAGATCAGAAACTAAGAAGCACTTGATGAAATGATGTAGTGTCTCCTTATCAACTTCAATGGACCATTTGGTTGACATAATGTCTTTGAGACATTATGAAAGAGAGACTTAGAAAGAGACTTAGAAAGAGAGACTTAGAAAATCTCTCTAAAATTGGTGTCTATGAATAAAAGCTATTTATAAAGAAGTGGACACTCTATAAGAACATTCTGTTTCATGCTTAAGTAACTGATCAATATGAATAAAGTTGTTTGATTGTCAAAGAATACTATGATTTAAAAATGTGCTTACAGCTTTGAAGGCACTTTAAAAAGTTAATTTTTTTCTAACTATGAAATGAAAGCATGTTCATTGAATAAGATTTGCAAAGCACAGAAAAATATAAAGGAGACCATTTTTCATTTCTAAGTCACCTATAATCTCCCCTCCATAGTGACAAGCACTCTTAATATTTTTGGCCCTTTTCCTTTCAAGGAGCTTTCTGCAAGGGATGAGTGGTCCTTAATGACCCATCCAGCTGTCTCCTTTACTATTATCTTTGCCTTCAAGCCATAACTAAAATTGCCCATTGCAAGTCCTCAATCAATGTTATGAAGCCACATACAGAGCTTTTTGACTTATGATAAGTCAGATCCTACTTTTAGTTGCCAATCAAATCCCTTTAGGGATATCTGTAGAATATCTACACTCAAGGAAAATTCTCCATGGAAATACACATTATCAGACTCAGTTTGAAGCCTAGGGCTTTGCTAATGATTTTCAACCTCTGAATTTGTCTTTCGTATACCACTTCCTCCTGCCCCGTGAATGGGAGAGGTAGCATACATAAATCAAGACAGTGAGGGGAGCAGCTAAGTTACGAGAAGAGAGGACCATGGAAACCAATTTAAGGAAGTTAAATTTATTTAGCTCTACAATCCCCTATGACTTGCAATAGATGATATGTTATAGAGAATATATATTTTATCTCACAGTCATGCTGTGCAAACAGGGAAATGAGAAAATGACTGTGCCACACAAGAAGAGGCAATTTATGATACTTAGCCCCAATATTAGAGCTGATCAGAGTTATTTAGCCTGGGTTTTTCACTGGTTCTAACAATGTATAGTCTTATTCTAGTCACTTCATAATGGGAGAGAGATCAAAAGGGAAGGGTCATTAAATAAGACGAGAAAGGCAGGTGGCTTGGCTCCCCGCTGCTTACATAGGTTCTCCACCATGTCCAATGTGGTGCCAGCCCCACCCCCACTACCCTTTCTGGCTCCTCAGCATTTTAGCACTGCCCTTCTGGCTGCCCTGTATCCCATTCTGCCATAGGTCTCTACTCAGTGCTCTAGCATGACTACAGAAAAACAAATCCCTGAAATCCAGTGTCTCCTAAAAGAGTTTGAGACTGCTAAGGATGCTTAGAGAGCTGGAAAACTGGACTACCACTAGGGAATTCTGAGTTCGCTAAAATCCTCCCACCCGCTTATTCTAAAAATGAGAGGGACACAGCAACAATACCATGGTGGTGGTAGTAGGGATGGTGGTGGTTTTAATTCTAAACTTTTAGGGAAAGCATCTCCCATGTGGATTTCTTTCACAAGGAATTTACAAGGATCTGAATAGTAGTCGCCGAAGGTGGGGATGTGCAAATATTAGGGGGTGACGAAAGCTGGGATTAGGGAGATGATGCGAAGAATCCAGGTTTTCTTTAATTCCCGAACATGTACATCATGACAGCATAAATTTCTGAAGTTGGCATATAGTATCTGATGGGGCCCACTGATCCATAGGAAGGGAGGGTGGAAAGGGCTTCATACCAAACAGAACATGCTCTACCTTCAGATCCAAATGGAGAATATACATCTGATGCATGTGCCTTATGCCCTCACATATCTGCTTGGTGAACAGGATGGTGTCAAACTCAGTCAGATTGTAGTTGTCATCGATGATGCGATCAAACAGCTCCCCTCCATCCACGCTGCAGAGGGAAGAGGTGTGAAGTCCTGAGTATGACTCCTTCCTGAACACAGCTATTTCTTGGCATAGCAGCTGGGTGTTTAAACTCCCCTAGCTCTTCCAGCAGGTGTGTGTGACTTCTCTACCTCCGTCGCTATCTCAGCTAGATGATGTTTAGTCTGAGGACCTTATTTTAGCTACCATCAATATCACAACAAGAAAGCCTCAAGGTCCCGGTCACCCAGTGGCTGCAGCTCTGGAGTGAGTCCACATCTGCCATTTCCTAACATGTACATATAATACATATATATATATATATACATATAATATGTATATTATACAATATAATATTCATATATATACATATAAAGAGGACCTTACAAAGGCAGGCAGAGGAATCCCAAATGCCAAGTGAAGGTCAAACAGGGTGTCCTCAGACTACTTTCAGTGTTAAAGAGAACCTATGTGCTTCTGATGCTAGACATTTTATTATCCAAAATTCCTATTGCACAATGATAAACAAAACCCCAAGCGGAGGAAAGAATGAACCAAATCACAATACTGAATCAGCATTACTGAGAACTATTCACTTTCTAACTACTTATTAATTTTTTATAAAAGTGAATTTAAATGGAAGTTTCTTAGCCCCATTTATTAAGAATTTTATGTGAGCTCTGTATTAATGATTAGGTTGAAAATAAAATGTAGTTCAAAAGTCACTTTCCTTCAGGTTAACCATAGTAATCTTTAGGCTGGCTATTTGACAGGCTAGCTTAGATGTCATTCTACTTCTCAGTAAAGTCACACATGGAGATGTGTATTCTTGGTAATTTTCCTTCTGAAACTGATGCAATTGTCTGATACATGCCAATCAGAACCAGAAGTGCACTAAGCACGGATCTGGCAACTTCTGAAGCCGGACAGAGCTACAGCTGCATAATCCCGGGTGCTGCGGGACGCCCTGGATGCGTACGCGCAGCTGTGCGGGGAGCGGGGGAGGTGGGGGTGGGGGCGGGTAGAACACGTACTACTCCATGACCAGGACAATGTCATTCTTTGACTCGAAGGCATCATAGAGCTGAATGAGGTTCACGTGATCCAGCTGGTTCATGATGTTGATCTCGTTCTTCACTTCATCCTGAGAAGAAGGAAAGCTGCTTTAGCAAGGTGAAGATGATGAAGACAAGGAGATCCACGTTGCACGGTCTTTACCTTATCCTTCGTGCCTCTGGTCTTGATGATCTTGGCCGCCAGCTTCAGACCTGTTGCTTTCTCTTCACACTTGTGAACCTGACCAAAGCGCCCCCTGCAGAAGAAGAGGACGTGGTGCAGCGTGAGGTGGGGGCCAAGTGGAAGATGCAGCTGTTGAGGCATTTCTCTTTTGGGATTTGAATGCGCAAACCTGTTAGTGTATCTACTCTAGCCAATAGACTTATAAAATAATATGAAAGTGCGGTCTCTCTGTCATGGGCTAAGGGGTTTCCCGGCCCTACCTACTCAGACCTACTGAGGCAAGAATCCAAGGTGAGGCCCCAGAATCTGCATTTTCAGAGTTCCTTGGGAAATTCATATACAGCCTAAAATTTGAGAACTTCCGTTATAGAAAAAAATAGAAGCTTTCTGAACACATATGAATGGAATAAGCTAGCCTTTGTAAGCGCATAAACAATACAGGCTGTAGGTCAGCCACGTAAAATTATTTTTGGAAACTGCATATAAATGAAGTAATAACAATATTGCACATAGATACACATAAAAAATACATATTACATAATCACCTATTAGATTTTTGACGATTTACCTTGGATATAAATTTATATATACTTTGAATGACAGCTTCTTACACATATAATCACATATCGAAATGCACACTCGTGAACAATTTTAAAATATGTCTTCTTGCTTTGATTCCTGATTTAGTAAAATAGAACACAGGTGCCTGCTTGTGCGATGTGGCTATCATGGTGGGGGATGAAGGGAAGCTTCCTGAGCAACACTGTGACCCTAAGGCCCACCACATTCCTGGAGGACTGCAGAGGTGAGGATGGTGACAACTGACAGAGGCAGGGTGGTGACCTCCACCACGTTCCACTCAACTCAGCTACATCCATGCACAAACAGATGGGTCTCAGAGAATGATATTCCTGTAAACATAAGCCAGAGAAGGACCTGAATTCCAACTACCATTCCAGTTGTAGTGTCTTTAATGGAGCACATGAACGCAGCCCCAGATAACTCACATGTGGCTATTGATGAAGATAATGCCCTGGGGGGCACCTGGGGGGCTCAGTGGGGGAAGCATCCCCCTCTCGATTTTGGCTCGGGTCATGATCTCAGGGTCCCGAGGTGGAGCCCCTCATCAGGTTGCCTACTCAGTGGGGAGTCTGCTTCTCCTTCTCCCTCTGCCCCTCCCCCTGCTTGTGCTTTCTCTCTCTCTCTCAAATAAATAAATCGAAAGAAAGAAAGAAAGAAAGAAAGAAAGAAAGAAAGAAAGAAAGAAAGAAAGAAAGAAAGAAAGAAAAAGAAAGAAAGAAAGAAAGAAAGAGAAAAAAAAAGAAAAAAGAAAATGCCTTGGGAATTGTCTCAAAGTGTCTTCAGCAAATAATTATTCTCCTTCCGAGAAACAGTTGCTGGGTTACCACTGAAGTCCCTCACAACCCAAATGGGCTACTACATGCAGTAATACTAAAGACTCCCATGGCACCTATTCACGTTATAGAGTTCCCATTTGTCTTTCTGCCCTTCCTCACCTCTCAAGCGGAGTTCTCTATAATCAGCAGGCTGAGGAGTAAAGCATTCAGGTGGTTCCCCATGGTGTAGGGCAAAAGAAACATGGAACAGGAAGAGGAAGAAGGGACTTCACAGTAGGGACCACATCCCCAATGACCAAATGCAGAAACATGCCCTAAAGTTGCTATGCATATTTTCCATGTGTTGGTAAGTAAATTTGTGTATAGCAGTATAAACGTTCTGCTTCCTTTTGCTATTTCATATAGATATGCTGACAGTAGTAAACTTTATAATTTAGACTTTAAATTACAAGATATCAGAGGGGGATTGTGACTATTGTAGAAGAGGAAGGAATATCCCCCAGTAATAAATTCAGTCCCTGATGGACTGTACTTTTCCTCCTTCAAGGAGAGTGTACATTTAGATATCCTTTAAAAAAATTTTTTTTAATGATGAAAGCAATCACTCAAAATGGATAATAGCAATTAATACAATAACAACATAAATGGAAAACCAACAACGGTAAAAAAAGATTTAACACATGCCACCATGTGCTAAACCTTAAATCCACAGTGTTCACTCATTTCTACATTCTGTATCTCCATTTTCAAGTTTTGGACAGCTTCTAAGCCTTCGGGTGACTCACTGATTCTCCCACTTTCAGACATTACAACATGGGAAGTAAAGCAGATAATAAATGTGGACTTCAGTCACTGTCACCACATCAACCTTTCTGACATCAGTGACAATTTTCAGAAATGCTTAAAATCACTTAAAGTGCTTCTTTATGATGTTTCTGGTTCTCGGGTCATTTATGCAATCCTCAGGATACGCCTCTTTGAAAACTCTCTTCTTTTGTTGAAAGCGTGTTAAAATTGAGCATTACTTACCCTCCTAAAATTTCCGTTCTGCTCACAGTGTAAAAACTGTTGATAGCTGCTTGTTTGGCTGTCACGATACGGTGATTAAATGGGGCGGGAGGAGCCGGGACATCATCTAGATGGTGAGAGGGCGGAAGAGAAGAACCATTTGTTAAATAGTCAGATCTCCTCCTGGCCCCAAGACTGGATCTCAGAATAAAATAAAATGGGCCATCTATTTTATTCCTAGTGATCCAGGGAATGTATGTTTTTATTTCATCTTATGGTCTGTAATACATGAAGGTGACACCTGACATCTTTCAGAAAGAATGTCAGTACCACAAAACTATGGTTTATACCATCTTCAGGACAACTTTTAGAAATGCCACAATAGTTGAAAATCTTCAACCCCAGTACAGTTCATACAGATAATTCTCCCAAGCCCAAAACCATTTAAGTTCAAAGATAAGAAAGTGTTTGATCCATTAAAAAAAAAAAGCACCACTGATAAGGGGTCCATTATTTTAATTAAAGCAAAGAGAGAAAGAGGAAAAGTTTCTTCATGTCATTGAAATGTTTGATATTATTCTATATTACTTTCCAAAATATTTTAGCTTTTATTTATTTTATTTAAGACACTTTTAAGGCACAAAGATGAATTTTTCCTGTCTGGAAATAAAACCACCAGTAAAACTGGCTAAGTACATATTCTACAGCTCTCAAATTTCTCCTATTTCCCACCCTCGGTCTAAGTGTTCTGACTCTAGTCCACATCATGATCAGTTCTGAAGCACAAACTCAGTAATATCCTTCCAGCGTTTTTTTTTATTTTTCCATGGTTTGCTTTCCGTGAGCCTATTCATTTCCCATTTATTCCATATTTAAGCATCTATTACATGCAGCTTCTTACATGCATACAAGGGGAGGTGAGTAGATAATAACTGTGCTTTCAGAACTTTAAATGTTTTCAACATGTAATTCTGGAGCACTTATCTTGTGCTAGGCACTCTGCCAAGTGTTAATATTTTTAAGAATTCAGATACTGGAAGTCTCCGGGAATCTGATTTGATATAGCCATTCATCTCTCACACCATAAATATGCTGAAAATGAAAGAAGTCATGAAAGAATTCTCTTGGTGGCATTCATCTCTTCAGACCAAAAAAAAAAAAAGTGATTGAATTACACAAATGGCATCAGTATGGCATTCTGTCTCCTTCAGGCTGTTAGGCTAAGTGGAATTTAGTTGGAAATGCTTGCTGGAAAAGGTTAAGAAGCTTTAAAAAGCCTGACACAAAAGCCATTTCCTACCCAGTGGGGCCACCAGATCTTGCTGTCTGGAGGTGTTAGTTCCAGCGGACTCCAAGCGTTTGCATTGTAAGCCCCCCTGGGCTTGTCCAGTTTCCTGTGTCCTAAATGCGTGTCCTTCACCTGGGCTCGCTACATCTATTCTGCTCTTTTTGTTGTGCTCTTTGGTGAAGCACTCCTCCATCACCCTCCGCTTGCTGCTGCCACTGTGTTCTGCTTCCTCAGCATTCTGGAAAGTGGGCGCTAATGCTCGGTTTTCCAGGGTTCCAGATGTGGAAATGGCTTTTACATTGCCGATACACCTAGAAAATAAAATCCGGCTGCAGCTCTCAATGTTTCAAGGAGATAACTTTCAGCTGGTCAAAATTCTTAGCACTAAAGCTTCCTGAACATGGTGGTTGGGTGAAGCTTCATGGTACAGTTGGAGGTTTCAGCATTTGGGATAAAATGGAGCAGTATGCTTCCCCATGAAACGAAGGAGCGCAAAAACAGGTATGGATGACTTGGATCCCAGGGAGTCTCCCTGATGGCCTCATTGTGACCCCAGGTTATTCTACTGACCCTTTACAAAAGTAGTCATTTTATGAGACCTAGCTAATTCAATCTTCATTTTTTTCACTTCCTTTTCTTATAGAAAAGAAAGATTACTAAACTAAATATACTAAAGGAATCATCTCTCTGAATATTAACAACGGGAAGAGTAAACTTTTATCGATGAAGAATTGAACTAACTTCAGTTTTTAACAGCTCCTTACCTTACTAAGCACATCTTTGCAGTGGTGGACTTTCTTAATAAACATTAGCTTTTACATTTAATTCTTTAAAAAATTAGACTTCTCCATGATTAGGTTTCAAATACATTATTAATAAATGAAATAAAAATGATATCTTAATTCCCTTAAAAACACACAGATATTTGGATACTCTGTTCCAAATCGATTCTGTGGCCCATCACAACACAGAGTAATTGATTGTGATTGGTACATAATTACATGAATTTATATGTGAAACTTTGAAGTTGCGGAAGAATCCTTCAATAACCTACTTCTTACTCAGTCCTCACAATATCCTCAGAAAATAGCCAATTTATCAGGCATAATTTAAGAATTAGTTCCTTAACTTAGATAAATCTGATCTCGTTATTCAATTCTTGATCTTAGGAAGGGTGTGCTTTATATTGCCAGAAACAAGAACTTCTTAATTAATCTTTCAAAAATATTGATTGATAATGACCATTATCTTCATCAATCAGTTCGTAGAAGAAAACAGTAAACATGCCTGAAAATATCACAGGCAAGAAGAAAAAGTAATGGCAAGACAACAGGGCCAAGGAAAAACCCACACCAGCTGGAAAACTAGTTCTAAACCGTTGCTTTAACAATTCAGTTCACGTCTCCTTTTGATATGGCCTTAAATTGCAATGGCACATAGGTCTACCAAAAACACCAGTTGTAGGCGTGTAATGCTCTAAAGCCTACCTCTCACAGAATTGATCACAATTAGTTTTGTCAACACACTGCTTTTTATTTGAACACTTGTCCAACACCGTTTCATTTGCAATCGCTGGTCCTCCTTTCATTTCAACTTCTCTTTCATTCGTATCTTCCTTAGAATAAGGCCCATTTTTCTCTCCTTTGAACACTGGATGTTCATTTTTATCCACAATGGCTTGCTTAGCATTTCCAGGACTATTGTTTTCTTGTCTGTTCAGTCTCTGTGTGCTTGAAATGTCTCTTGTGCCTTTATTTTCTCTTGGCTCTATGGAACTTCTTAGAGCAAAATCTTCTACCTCATCTTGTCGTCTTTCGGTATGAAATGTGCCAAAACTTCTCTGAACTAGAGAGGCACTGGTCTTCTCAGAATTTTTCTTGTTGAGTTTTTTAACCTTTTCTTTCTCAGAGGAGGGCTGGTTCTTCTGGGAAGATCTCTCTAAAAGCCACAAAATATTTTAATGGAGGACGCATGTGATCAGTATAATTTCGGCTTCACATAATGGCATTTCTATTCAGGTTTCTCTTTATCAGAAGATACAAGCTTTTGAAAAGCAAAGTAGACGTGAACATGACCAATTGACTGACATTTGGGTGCCCAACGAGTTTTTAGTTTGTCACTAGTAGGACCCAAAGCCAAATAAAGATATTCAAACATCGTTTCTCCCAACACAGGGCTTTATGAACGGGTAACTCCATCTGAATAAGAACAATGACAACAGGACTTTTACACCAGAGCTTTCTTTATGCATAAATCTCTAGTCTTCTAAAGATGTTACCTGTGAGAGCCAATGTCCTTTTGTCTTTGACAGGTGCTGTTTCCTTCAGGCCAAGCTGTGACCGTGACTTCTCCTTAGCCTGTGGATACACAATTGAATAATTGAAGTCACTTATTAATTACATCAGGGTTTCTCAACCTCAGCCTACTGACACATGGGGTGGGTAATTCTTTGTTGTGGAAATGTTTTGCTGCATCTCTGTCTTCTACCCACCAGAAGACGAAGGTAACTTCCCTCCCAGTTGTAATATCCAAAATGTCTTCAGAAATTGCTAAGTGTCCCCTGGGGGTAAAATCACCCCAGATTGAAATCCACTGTATTACATGATTCAAAAACAGGAAAAAAAAACCCCACTAGAATTAATAGTAAATTAGAGGACAGGACAGTCTGAATTAATGAAACCATAGGCTACAATATTTGAAAACAAATGAACTCATTATTCTAAAAGAAATTCTGTTAAACTCTGGCATTGTTTGTAAAAGAAGGCCCATCTTCATGAATTGATTAACGGATATTGGTAACGTATATGTCACCTCTGACTTCTGGTTATATTGTCTTGATATGGTTCACATATAAATCAGATAAAAGAGGATCTATGTGACTAAGATTTTATAAACCAGAAAGTAGGAGACTAAGGTAAGCTTCTGTAAATGAGCCTTCACATGGCTTAGAACAGATGGCCCTTTTCCTAGGCAGATAAACATCCTTCTCATAGTTCTGGCTTCTCTGAATTTGCTTAGCCAACTTTTCTTAAATACCGCATAAAAGGTAAACATTAATCCAATCCACCCAAGTTATCACAAATTCTGAAGTTGTGCATTATAAATTAATGAAATTGTATGGATGTCCAAAGAATCAGTTTCTTTTCTTTGGAAAGAGAGTGAAATTTGTCTTTAGGTGACTTGCAAGCACGAAACTCCATGTAAGCGCAGCTCAGGGACATGAAGACAGACTGCTAATGTATTTTTAAATACTCCAAGGGCAGTCTCATAGGTTCAGAGCATTTCCATTTTTCAGATAGAGACATTGAAACACAAAGGTATGTTTAGTAAATCTGTAGAAAACCAGAATTAGAGATTACAACCTCAGAGTTTGTAACTTCTTCTTTTAAGTGAAAGTGCAGGACAAATGTTCTTCAACTTCTTCAGGCAAAGCCAGCTGCTCTCTCGTCTGTGCACACTACGTGTACCCACTGTGGCATCACTGACGACACTTTTAAACATTTTCCCCATTAATTTCCCACTGGCCTGTATGCCTTGCTTAAATGGGCAGGAAGACTGATTCATCTTTGAATCTCAAGCACTTAGCCCAGTGACTAGGATAGTGATGATGGTGGTGATGATGGTGATGATGATGATGATGATTGTGATGAAGATGATATTGAGGGTGATGGTGGTGGTGGTGGTGGTGATGTCAATATTGATGATGGCTAATATACAGTAAGCACTATCCACATACCAGGCACATTTCTAAGCATGTCAGGTGATCCTCATAGCAACCCTTTGGAATAGATATTTTTAGCCACATTTTATAATGAAATCAGGTAATTTCCAAGCACTATAAGGTTCAGAAATGGTTGAGCCAGGATTATTAGTCAGCTATCTCCTTCATTCTGTGCTCTTAACCATGATATTGTACTGTCACTCAGGAAAAAAAAGTAGAAGATTACAAGGAACGTATGTTGTTAGTATTTATTGAATATCTATCTCACAGCCAGTGCCACAGAAGAAGGAAGATTAAGAGAGAAGGGTATAAAATGGAAACAAGATAGTAGAGTGAAGAAATAAATATTTACCAAACAATTAGAATTAACATAGAAGAAAAGCAAGAGAGAGAGAATTCAGGTCCAATTTTGAAAATAAGTCAAATTAGCCAAATAGGAGAGTCTAACAAATTGTGTTTGAGATATTGTATAATTTTGTCTTTCAGTGTTTCTTTTTTGAAATGAAAATTCCTGGTGGATAGGCATTGTGCTTCTGGATCTATTCTAGATAATGTGAACATAGGTGGACTCGATAATGAAAACTGGTATGTATCAATCAATTTCAGTTCATCAAAATAGGTAAAATGGAGAATTTGGTGGTAAGACTCCATGGAGTGCCAAATTGATGAGTGTTTGCCTCTAAGGACATCCAGGTATTGGTGGCAAAGGTCCAGGAGTTGTGCGAACATTCTTTGGGTAGAGCAGTTGGAATTGACCAACAGGAGAAGCTGTCGACTCTGAAGAATATAAGGAATCAGCTTCCAAAGGAGGCTGGTTTTTTTTTTTTTGTCAATTATATATCACATATGTTTTATCACTTAAGTAATGTAAGAAGGTCTTTATTCATTGCCACAGGCTATTGTATTTTCATTTCTCTATGTAATACTGACATCTAGAGGAACTTTGAACTGGGTTTCCAAAAAACAGAAGATATATTTCTCCTTTCCTGCTTCTGAACAGCAACTTCAGTATGAAGAGGGTTTCCATGTTATCTGTAGAAGATGCTAAAATAGGAAGCACAAGTCTGTCCAAAATGAACATATTTTTTTGTCCAAAAATGAACATATTTTCTACCAGTTTCATCATGTTAAGCATGATGTTCCTGTAAGGATTGCTATCACCCACTGTTAATAGATAAAAATTATGTCAGAGGCTATGTTCCTTTGCTAAATTCACACTGATGACCGAGATGAGCATGAGGGCTTCATTTCATTCAAATTCACTCATTATTCCTTCACTTAATAAATACTTCTATATTTGCATATGGATTCCTTTTGTGACTAATTATTCATTGCTTTTATAATAACCCATCGATGCATTTATTTATTTATTTATTTTAAAGATTTAATTTATTTATTTGACAGAGAGAGATCATAAGTAGGCAGAGAGGCAGGCAGAGGGAGAGGGGGAAGCAGGTTCCCCACTGAGCAGAGAGCCCGATGCGGGCCTCGATCCCAGGACCCTGAGATCATGACCTGAGCCAAAGGCAGAGGCTTAACCTACTGAGCCACCCAGGTGCCCCCATCGATGCATTTAGAATGACATGTGGAAGAAAGGAGACCCAAATGCCTAAGTATTTAAAACAAGTTCTGTTCTCTCCACTCTGTACTGTTTTCTAGACTGGTGTCCTGAGTGGGGGGTATGTGCCCCAAGTGTTTCCAAAGTAGTCTTCAGGTTATATAAAGGACATGTTAGAACTCATTTTTATTTGTTTTCCATTCTTTTAAAATTTATATTTTATATATGTTTTAAAACATGTATGAATAAAATTGGACAGGTATATAATTTATAAGTACCTGTCATATACTAAATTTATTTATAAAAATAAATATACATGTATTGCTAATCAATGTACATAATTTCTAAATAAACATATTGAGATTTACTTAAATTCATTTTACTGATAGCAGTGCAAAATCAAAATAATTTGGAAACCGTTCTTCCAAATAACACCATTTCTTACATTCTGATTTTCTGAAATATGTGCTTTAGAGAAGAATCTTTCTAATCACCAGGCTCAAGGACAAGTACATAATTTGAACAATGAGTTCATTTCTTGTAAACTGCTTTTAAGAGGTCAAAATTCATTGCTTAATGACTATTTTGACAATTTAGACCAACTGCATGCACTTTATACTGTTGTCTCCAGCAGTTTCACTGACTGCCATAGAAACAAGAGCTGAGCAGGAAGGCAAAATCCATCCGGAAGTGTGTGCCCTCCTACCTGGTGCAGCGTTCACTCCCACCACGGACCACAAGCCTGTCCCAGTACTACACTACAACTCTACTTCTCCTCAACATGGTAGAGCAACCAAAAGGAAAATTAGTTCTGTTGAACAACTTTGCCTCATCCCTCTTCCTTTCCATTCAATAAAAATCAACTTTAAAAACCCATCCTAAAGTGGATTTAAACTTTTAAAAAACAGAAAGGCAAAATAGCTACGGCCTCCTCTGGATGCCCTCAATGCAGTGATCATCTTCTGGGTATTATATGGCTACTTGACATGCCTGTCCCCCACCTGGGATATAGACCCTTCTCTTCACATTTGTTTCCCCAGCACCACATGCTAAATATGCTTGGTGAACCCACGTGTACTAAAGGAAAGAAGTGCCTGCAGGACTGGTGCCCTCATTCTGACAATATTCTTTTTTTTTTTTTTTTAGTATATTTATTTATTTATTTATTTATTTTTATTTTTACTTTTTTTATGTGCAGTTAGCCAGCATAGAGCACATTATTAGTTTTTTATGTAGTGTTCCGTGATTCATTAGTTGCATATAACACCCAGTGCTTATCCCCACACGTGCCCTCCTTAATACCCATCACTTGGCCACCCCACCCCCCACCCCCTCCCTTCTGTAACCTTCAGTTTGGTTCCCAGAGTCCAGAGTCTCTCATGGTGTGTCTCCCTCTCCGATTTCTTCCCATTCAGTTTTCCTTCCCTTCCCCCATGGTCCTCTGCTCTATTCCTTAGGTTCCACATGTGAGTGAACCCATATGATAATTGACAATATTCTTTAATCAGGCTGTGTCACTGAAAAGCCCGACGCCCCCAGCACCATCTGAAATGCATCCCTGTCACTGATGCTCATATCCTTTGCATCACCTAACTGATGGTAAGTGGTATCTGCAGCCCTGCATTTGAGGATTATGATTGCTAGAGAAAACTATTTTCTTACCATCACAATGGAACATGACCATACTAACTGCATGCCCTGAGTGGAGGGTTTGTATATCACTGCTGTGGAGATGCCAAGATGAACACTTTTTGGTAATTTTAACCTAATGCCCAGAAATACAAAAACATAATGATAACAATTTATAATGACTTTGTTAAACTTCGATTGGGGTCATCGTGAGGGAGAGAAAAAAAATAGAACCTCGAAGAAATACAAAAAAAGGAATTTTCAGAATATCAAAACTACATTTCCTTGCTTGAGTATAGAAGATAATTTTAGAAGTCATTTGTAAAGTAAATCTATTTCTTTTCATCTTCAGGGCACACTCAAATTCTTGCCCTAAGTGAGAAGACTCCCTAAAGTCCCCGGCTGATAAAAAGGAATGTTCACAAAGCATAATCTGTTTCATGGTCCATGGGGACTGGCATGGTATAAGGCAGGACAGGATCCAACTGACCAAATCCAGGAAGGAAAAGTGTTCACCTTGGCCTCAAAACTCAGTAAGCAGACCCTCCCTCTGCTGCCGAGAACATCAAGGATAATCAAACAGTCACCTGAGAAAATAACCCTGCCAGGAAAATTAAAGCTTTTTGATGCATCCACTGTCACATGGACAGTGCTTCATTCAGAAAGCAAGTAAATAGAATTCCTCAAGGGTATATATCCAAAAAAAGGCCTGAAATTAAAGGCTGGTTCAGGAAAGTCTAATTAGATCATCTGTCAAGTGAAGATACATGGTAATTTTACTTTTATTTGATTTTAAGATGTATTGAGCCGAACTATTTAAAAAAAAAAGTGTGCTACCACATTTAACTGTCTCCTCTAGCAGGGAAAGACTGAATAGGGAACAGGACCGATCAAATGTACTATATCGGGTTATTCCTTATTGACTACAGGCTTTTCTTAATTTAAATACACTTTCAAGTTTTCTTATTCCAATAATCCCCTTGTTATGGCCAAGATCATGCAGACCATATGTTCAGTCCTCATGCAGTGTATGAAGACCGATGGGTCAGGCGGTGGCAGACCCCTGTTATCAGCCCATCACCCCAGGGGCCAGGCCAGGCTGTGGATGAGAGCTATAAATCATTAAAAATACAGGCTTGCCTCCATTCTTCTAATCAGCCTGCCTTTGTCAATTTTGGAAGAAGCAGTTAGAACAAGTTAAGAATCTTCACCTAAATGTTTAGTCACATCAGGTACTTTGATCATATAGTTTGTGTTTTTTCCTCACGTTATGCCCGAGGGATAAGCTTATCCAAAACATCTTATAAATGAATTCATATTTTTATAGCCTTCTCATCGTCACTTCTCCTGTCCTCCCCACACAGAAAATGCTGAGCCCTCTGACTTGTAACTGCTCATTTTTCCCACTCAAACTACGCACGTGACTTTGGTTGGCCACACATGCTATCCCCCATCTTCCAGACCCAAACCCCCCTTTGTTCTAACAAGGTACAAACTGGGGGTGGGGGTAGGCATTTGAAAATATTTAATGCATGGGTTCCACCCCTAAAGAGGGGGTGAGGTGGCACACTATTGTTTTTTCTAATATCCTCCCCACCCCCCACCCCACAACCACACACACACACACACACACACACGCGCACACACACATAACTCCAAGGTACTTGCAAGGGTTGGGAGCCACTGCCTCTGTCTTCTCAGCTCCCCTCACTCTGGGTTGTTTTGTTTTGTTGTGGTGGGTTTTTTCCGTGAGTCCTCCTTACCACCCAGGCTGCTGTGCCATAGTTTTGATAGTATTAACACTGGAGACTTGGTGTTTCTCCTAATCCCAAGTTCCTCTCACCCACCAGCAAGGATCTTTGATCCTCTTCGGGATGGATTATCCAGCAAACCACTGCCTCTTCCTTGCCGGCCACCCAGGGACACATGTGTGGAAATGAGCCTCAGGTAGACTGCCCCAGAGACCACAAAACCTCCCCTCTAAAAGTGATCTCAGGGGCATCCAAGGAGGGCAAGCCAATAAAAAAAGCCAGCATTTCCAACCACACCTGAAATCCTCTGCCTTGCTTTCTAGTCAAAGCTGAGTTAATTGAAAGTGATTTAATTCCTCCACCAAAATGGAGGTGAGCAGAAGAGGGGAGGACTCAGGCTAAGTGGAGAAACACCACTTCACAGGGTGTAGAATTATTTATAGCCCTTTACACAAAAGTGTATCTGAAAACCATAAATGGTGGCATGCTCTGGCTTCTTGGGATTCTGCCACCAGAAAAGCAAGCACCTGAGCACTTCAAAAACTGTGCAGCAAGATTATGAAGAAATTGCAATGCAGTGTGCTTGTGTGTGTGAGACAGACACAGAGAGAGAAACAGAGAGGAGAGAATAACCAATTTCAAATGCAGGTATAAATGGGATTATAGCTCCTTGATGTTCATTTGATTAAATTGAGTCTTACTTAGTAAGATTCTTCTTTTATACTACACAAAACCCAACCTTGGAATGTTTTCACATGAAGTATACAGTGTTTTTTCATCACCTAATAAAACTCTTCTATTTCTTCCTGCCGCAGACAGTTTTACAAGCATTCATTTCACATAGTGTTCTCAGTGTGCTTTTTAATTTTTATTTTAGGTTCACTTTTATCACTCCATCTCCTGTCTCCTGCTCTGAGTAAGCAATCAGCATTTTGGTCCAGCCTCTCACCACAGGCTGGCTTGTGGAAGTAGTGTCTGCTGGCAGAGGCTCCTGGGGAGCTCAGTGTTTCCTCAGGTGAGGTGATGTGTGGTCCCGCGGGTTGTTAGGGAGGTTCTGAGATCTGAACTTAGATTTACTGAGCAAAATATCTAACCTCCTTATAGTTTGCCTTTCCGTATCTTGCCCTGCACAGCAAATTTTGCAAGCACACTACAAAATAGCTTTAAAAAGCTATCTCTGAAAAGCAAAAAAAAAAGTTGCAAAGCTCTTAAAAAGTCTCTGAATTTGGAATATGTAATCCAAACTCAGTAGATAGAAATAATCAGTCATCACTATCCCCAAACCTTTCATTGTCTAGTTCCTTCTACTCAAAGTAGGTCCGTGGACACCAGCAACTCGGGAGCTTGTTGGAAGTAGAGTCTCTCAGCCTCTCCCTTCACTTATCCAATCAGAGTCTGTCCCTTAACCATTCCCCAGGTGATTCCCATGCACATTACAATGTTGGAAACACTGACCCAGCTAACACCCATAATGACTTGGTGCAAAGAAATATTTCACAAAATATCTGTCATGGCTGCTTGTATTTATTTGAATCTGGCCTCCATCCACCAAGACCCATTGTGACAATTGATTAAGCTCACGGGAGGACTGTGGAGAAAGCAGGAAGAAGCCAACAAATGCCCAGCTGGTCGGGATGTCGGCTGCCCTTGAGGGCAGTGGCCAGTAAAAGTCCAGAACTGTGTGGAATATCAGTGAGCTTTGAAGAATGTCCAGAATTTTGACACCAACCCAAGGAGTACTAGCAAGGACTCAGAAGGGTATGCAAGACCTGGTGTCATGGACCTAGAATTTTACACTAATTTCTGGGGTCTCTACCAAACTCAGGTCTCAGAGAAAAGCAACGCTAAGGTGTAAATGTACTGCCATGGGCTGAATGTTTGTGTCCTGCCAAAATTCACATATGGAAGCCCTAACTCCCAATATGATAGTATTAGAAGGTGGGGCCTTTAAGTGGTAATTAGGTATAGATGATGTCATGAGGGTAGAGTCTCTATGGTGAAATTGGTGTCTTTATAAGAAGGAGACCAGGGCCTTCCTCTCTCTGTCTGCCATGGGGGCATACAGAGATAATGCAACTGTCTGCAAAACAGGAAATGGGTTCTCATCAGAACCAGACCATGATTGGTACCCTGAACTCGGACTTCTAGCCTCTAAAACTGGGTGAAAGAAATTGCTGTGTAGGCCACCCAGTCTAGGGTATTTTGTTACAACAACCTGAACTGAGGTACAGGGATAATGTGCCGACAGTAAACTCTAGAGAGTCGGTCATATATTCTGATCAGTTCCAAAATGCAAAGAATACAGTTAGGACTGTTAATACAAGTGCTATAACTTGGTTGCTGTAAAGGTGATTATCAACCACTTAAAAGGAACAAAAGTAATTTTATTTAGCCCAGTTCTTACGAAACAAAAAATTTTAAAGTACACAGATAATACATAACATCTGATACCATCTAACTGTCTGTGCTTTCACTCCTAAGATATACTTAAAGGCTCAATTTATGGAGAACATTCTGAACACCTTACTGAACTCTTGATGTTCTTATCTCATTCTTTTGCTTTATTATGTACATACAGGAGAATATTCAGCTTGTACCCTGGTACTGTACCAGTTATAAAAATAGGGAAGTACTTCCATTCTTGATGGTAAATAGTGGATGTCCTGAGCCTTCCGACCCAATTCGTGACCTAACGGTGGTTAGGTCAGAAACCTCCTATGATCCAATAACTTGAAGGTCAATGTCTGGCATGGCTGGACCTCTATGTCCCCATCCAGTGCAGTCTGTTCTGAAAGGTGAGTGACTTCAGACTCCCAGCTATGAAATTAAGTTCTGCATCAGCGAACAGGAATATAATATGAGTGAGCCTGGCTACAAGAGTAGGCTCATGGCCATGTAATTTTTAATATTGGACTAAAAGCTTTTAATATTATCAGTGCTGTTCCTAGAAGTTAATTATTAGTAGGAATTGGAAAGTGTGCCTTGACACTCAAGGAGAAAGCAGTGACTGACGAGTCAAGAGGAAGTAGGAGAGTTTCTATCAGCAATACCTTTGCCCACCTTAGACCTTGGGACAGTGGTCTGAAGTTTATAAATCTCCTGTCCCAAATATTCTTAATCGGTAGGTTCCGGGCTGGAGCCCAAGAACATTTTTCACAAGCTTTGGAAATGGTTCTGTTGTAAGAGCTCCAAGAATCATACTTTCAGAAAATGTATGAGATTCTTACTCATTATTCAAGACCTACCTCAAGGAGTTTCCCTGTGTGAATTCTTACTTGAAACACTCTAGTCCTACGTCCTTCTACCAAAAGAGGAGTCAGTCAGTCTTTCTCCCACTTTTATGCAACCATCACATATTTATCATACTGTGTTGGCATTATTTGTTTTCACGCCTACCTCTGCCCGGATATCTTGGTATTTCTAGCATCTCACTCAGCATTCAGCAGATAAACACTGACTGATTAGAAAGTAGGAGTCAGGGCTGACTCTGGGCAGTATTTACTGAGCATCTCAACCATCTGTATAAAGTTTTCAGAAGGGGTGCTGTAGCTCATCCTTCATTATATCTTCCCCAATATCAGGCTTGGCCGCCTCGTCCAACTTCCTGTGGCACCTAAAAGTTCCCATTTTCATGTAGAGAAATTTGTTGGCCTGAACCTATAGGAGAAAGCTCATAGTCTTCTCAGACCTTTGCAAGAATTTAAAGGCTTGTGTTACAATTCACATCTGAGACTCCACCTTCAATATGGGTTATTGAACTAATTTATCGTTTGACCACCTTCTCCGCAAATGTCTTATACCTAATAAAAATCAGAACATGTGCTGTAAACATTCATTTGCTTAATGGATATATTTAAGATCTATTATTCATTTAACTATACCAACCATAAATTTTTTTAACATGCTACAATACATTAACACAGAGAGACACTTAATGAATATATTTTTAAAAGATTTTATTATTTTTAAGTCATCTCTACACCCAACTTGGGGCTGAAACTCTCAACCCCGAGATCAAGAGTCACATGCTCCACTGACTGAGCCAGCCAGGTGCCCCAAGAGATGCTTAATGGATACTTTTGGTAATAGAAATGAGAAGAGGTTAGATATTATTATTGCCACATTTCACTTTGTTATGATTGAACTTTGTTATGATGGAACTTAATGTTGCCAGAAGACTAGCAGTACCTATCTTCTGTGAAGTGTCTGATTACACTTCTTTGGATAGCACCTAACTCAACATTGAAATAGGTGCTAAATAAATGGCTCTGCATTTTCCTGCCGAAGCCCTTTACCATATTTCCAATGGTGATTAAGTCAGACATCATATCCATTACTCCAACATCCCTTTAGTGCTCAAGCTCTGTGATGCCACCGAATCGAGAATAAAGCTTGGCGCAGTTACAGAGTACACTCTGAAGCTTCCCACACTGGCAAGAATCTGCTGCTCGGTGCTTTTCCAAGGATCTTGCCTCTTGGCATCTACTTGCGGGGATGATTTACCTAAGTAAGGCTTAAGTAAAAGTGTCTTTATGGCAGAACATAGAAAAAAAGTTGTGTTTGTTTCATTTGTGCTATTTATGTAGGTCTCCATTCCTCAGCAGGTGAGGGCTTTGCTTCAACCACATTAGGCCCTGTCAACGCCGAAGGAGGTCTCTTCCAGATTTTATCAACAAAGTTTCTGATTTGCTTCTTGCTACAAGGAGATGGGAGTAGTCCCTGAGTTCTTCAGAATTCTCCTACTGTGTCTTCTCAAGCACTGCTCAGAGGTAGTGACCAGTGAAGTGGGGGATGGGTTTGTAAAACATGCTGCTCAGGTTCCTTTCCAAATGGTCTTAGGCAGCTATGGCAGAGAACCTGCCTCCCTGCTTCAACAGGGAGCTTCATTTGCTGATTCTGAGAGGAACAATGTTCTTATTCTCAAAGCCAAGAGATTGCTATTTCAATAGACAAAAGCAAAGCAAACCAAAAGGTAGCCTTTTTCTTGTTATGGAAATCAGCTTTTTATTTTTCATGTTGGTTCATGGCAGAACAGGAAGGAATCTGAAAAATCACCTTAGATTAACATCACAAATCTAAATGAGGTTTTAGAGAGATTGCCTCACAATCCAGTGAGTCGGATACATAACTTTTGTATTCTCAACCACACAACATACTCCCCAAAATCTATAATATTCTAAGGGTTCAAAACAAGACAAAGAATTCAAAAACATACTAAATCATAAAATCCATTTTGAATTTGGAGAGACCTTAAAGAGCACTGTGAAATGGGTTAAGGAAATCTAACTCAAAACTGGAGGCGGGAAGCCAACAGGAGGGTGGTCACACATGCTGCTCATTGTAGCTTGCTTAGTCCAGCCGGAAGAAGGAAGATTTCCTCTCAACCCTGGCAACTGCCCTCAACTGCCGCCAGTGAGAGGGCCCTCCACTTCATCACCTACAGCCAATGAAAAACCACCACCACTATGAACTCTCATTTCGGCACCAATAAAATTTTGTTCTGGACAACCCCTTCCAACCTCCTCCTCTCCTCTAAAAGAGGACGCTCTCCTCCTTTGTTCTCAGTACTTGAAAAGTGCTTGGAGAAACCACTCTCCAGACTGCAAATGAATCTCTCTCCATCCAGATTGACACCAGAGCTACACTCTAGTGCTCAACCCCGCTACCATTAAACAGCCCCTGCCTCAGAGTCCTAAACAGTTCAAAGAGTGAAGGTCTCTGATAAGCCTCAACAGATTCCTATGTCTAATGATCCGCTTCTGCTTAGGCCCTCTAGGAGATATCTCCTTAGTTCCTCCACCCCTGTTGATTTATTGGGTCAAGATTTCCTAGAAAAATATCACGCTGGAAGTTCTTTCTTCTGAAAAGGGGAAATAATTCTAGAATTTCATAGCAGCAACCAAAATAGCCCACTAGGTAAATCACATGACGCTCAGCATCTTCTATGATGGCTCTATGATGTCTCTGATGGCTCCTAGAGCTAATTCCAAGGACGCTAATCATTTGTCCCCATTGGTTCGGCTACCTCCCTTCTTCTGGGTAAATCCTCAACTGATATTGGCAGAATCCACAGTGCACCTCCTATTAAGATCCAAATAGATCCCCCCAAAACCTCTCTCCATAATTAATCAATACCTGTAAATAAAGAGGTCCTTCAAGGCATTAAGCCAATAATAAAACAGTAAGGGCCAGGGCCCCCTTATTCCCTGCAACATTCCTATTTTACCTGTGAAGAAACCAAATGGCTTGTCCAGGACTTCCAAGTCATAAACAATATTGTCATCCCCCACTATGTCATTCCAAGTCATAAACAATATGTCAACCCCAACATGGGGGATGTTCCCAATCTTCACTTTATTTACATCCAACACTACTGAGTTGGATCTATCCATCACAAATTTTTTTTCATGATCGATTTATGTAGTGCTTTCTTTAGTATCCTAATAGATAAAGATAGTCAGTATCTTCTTGCTTTTACTTGGGAAGGACAGCAATGCTATGAGACAGCAATGCCAGGGTTTGACAGAAAGCTCACAAACATTAAAGGCTGGCCCAGATGATATCAAGTTCCCTAGAGGTTCCACTTTAATACAATATGTGGATGACTTACTTCTTTGCTCCCTTTTCCAAGCCTCCTCACAAGACGATAGCATCCATGTGCTAAAACTCCTAGCCAAAAAAGTATATAACATCTCTAAGGAAATAATACAATTTGTTCAAACTCAAGTTCAATATTTAAGATATCCAATCTCAGAACAAGGACTGCATTTGGATCCGGGCAGTTTTCATGGCATCCTGAACTTCCCAAGGCCCCAAACCAAATGTCGACTGTGAGGTTTTCTTGAATTGGCAGACCATTATTGCAACTGTACCCAAACTTCTCCTTATGGCCCCACCTTTATATACCATGTTAAAAACTATTAAATCTGACCTATCATCTAGGATGGTCCAGATTATATGACTTTCCAATGTTAAAAGAAAGTTTAATAGATCCCTGGCCCATGAACATCCAAATTACCAGCTCCCTTTCTTCCTTTTTGCATATGAAAAAGAATGTCCTTGGGATACTCAACCAAAATCATGGGGATTACCACCAAACCATAGGACCCTTCAACAACTAGATCCCACAGCCTGGGGATACCCTCCATGCCTCAAAGCTCTACATGCTACTTACTGCCTTTTTTGTAAAGGCCAGTAAGGAAATCATCTTGGGATCCCCTTTAACTCCTTCTGTGCTACCAAATCTCCTCTTACCTCTCATCACACTCAGCATCTTTCAATAAGCCATCTCACTTCCTATGAAATTCTGCTGTGAACTGCCCCTTATATTACTTTTGCTTGCTATGATAACCTTAACCCTGCTACTCATCTCCCCTCCTCTACCAGCGAAAACACCCACACTGCTTAATACTGGCGGATCCCCTTTTGACCCTTGTGATGACTTAAAGGAAACTCCTTTGGATAACAGTGACTTTTCATTGTTCACTGAGGGTTCTTAGTTGAAAGATGAAAATGGTAAATATTGTGGTGGATATTCAATATTAACTCCTTTTGAAGCAAGTGAAGTAGCACCCTTGCTTTTGGCTACATCAGCCCAACGAGGAGCTGTAAGCACACACAGACCCATATTCTAGCTAAAGGCAAAACTGTCAACATTTACACCAACAGTATATATGCCTTCGGAGTGGCTGGCAATTTTGGAATATTAGGGAAACAATGTGGTTTCCTTACTTCCAGTGGAGATAAAATTAAAAGCAGCCCTTACATTCAGGAGTTACTAGATGCCATATTCTTACCTGCTGCTTTGGCTATTACTAAAATCCTGGGGCATTATAAGCTTAACTTTCTAGAAGCTAAAGGAAATCATCTCACTGACATTTCCATTTAAAAATGCTACCCTCAAAGGGTCTAGAAGTCAAATCTCTGTCCTGGTACAAAGGAACTCACCTCCAGATGATAATTTGGAGAAATTGACTATGGACACCCAACGATAAAACAATATTGGCAATCAAATTGTTGTTAGTATCATAAGAAGAGAAACCTCTGGTTTGGACCAAATATAAACCTGGTCCTGCCAGAAATTCTAAAGTTCCCACTACTGACCACTGTACATGCATTAAACCATTGGTGCGTAGATAAAATGATGTTTAAAAATCAATACTGTGGAGAAATACCAACAAGACTGCAGAAAGTACCTACTTTTCTTTCCCTACCTGCCTAAAATACAATCCAGAGAAACCTGTCCAAACCATTCCTGGGCACTTATATCACCAAACGGGCCATTCAAATTTTGGCAAATGGATTTTATCAGCTACCTGAATCTCATGGAATCAAATATGTCCTGGTAATGATTTGCATGTTTTCCCACCAGGCCAAAACCTTTCCACGTAGACAAGCTACCAGCCTTCTTCAATAGGTAAAATCCTATCAGAATAAAACCATCCTTACCTGAGGAACTCCTCTTGAACTCCATAGCAACTGAAGAACACATTCTATTGGTCAAATATTATGATAAGTCTGTGCCGTTTGGGCAGCTGGATAGCATTTTCACTTTGTTTATCATCCTAAGTCTTCATGGCTAGTCAAAGGAACTGAACTCAATTAGAAAAATTTATGGGAACCCTCCAAATACCTTGACCAAAAATATTGCAATTGGCCCTTCTAAATTTCAGATCCATTCCCTTAGAATTCATAAACTCTCATCCTTTGAGAAAATTACTAGATGTTTCATGTATCTAGCTTCTCCCTCTTCTGACCTGCATATAACAAAGGAGATATGCATTACTGTTACAAAGTTCTAATTACATCCCTTGAAAATAATCATACTCTAGTAGGGCAACCTTTTCACAGCACAACCTTTTCAAGAACTGTTTCTTCTCCCAGAGAAGAGTATCTCTTCTGGGAGATAAAGACATCAAAGACCACACTCTGTAACCTAGGAATTTTGCTTATTGGAAAGGGCATCTCCAAAAAGACTCTTTTCAACCGTGAAAAAAAAAGGCCCTTATCAAGTGTTACTAACCAATCCTGTGTCACCACAGGACACACAATCCTGTGTCTCATCCAAAGAAAGTCCCAAACTCTGACTGGACCTGAACACCAACTGGTGACCTCAAATTAAAGATTTCTAGGAACTGAAGCAGACACCTTTCCCAAGATGACAGGATCAGGCCTGTATATTCTCTTTCTGCCTTTTCTCACATTCTTTTCTCCTTCTCTGTCCTGGAGAGAAATGCCCTTGCTTGCATTTCCCAATCCATCACAAAGGGAAGAAGCCTGTTTGTTGGACCTGTCATCAGAAACCTAGATCCAACCAGCACAGACTTGATCCTTTAGCCCTCCCAAGAACAAATTTTCCCTTCATCTCCAATGTGACCCCTAATTATATTTGCACCCCTGTAGATATTTCTCACTGAGTCAAACTTCAACAACCAGGTTTTCCTGTACCTTGCTTTGACTTCTCCCCATCATAACCCCCAGTGTAATGAATTGTACTTATTTATAAGAATAAATTCCTCCAGAGAAGTAAAAACCCAATTACATAATATTTGGGAACGAGCACACTGGCCACAAAAAATTCCACTTGATGATCTATGGTCCTTTGATCTCAACTGATTTGGGCTCCTGGTTTAGGACTATAATACAAGCTGGGGTCATTATTCTGCTCCTCGTCTTATTTTGTGTAACCATTTTTAAAGCTTTGTGCCTGTTGCCTGTTGAACCTTTGTAAAAACTTTGTACCCGATAAGGTGATGCTGCCTCAATGCTTCAAGATGATCTCCAACACTTACAACCTTGATAAGATGTAGACTTTGGGTGGGAAATGCCTGGAAGTTCTCCCTCCCCACCCTTGCTTGTTATCCAAATGTGGCCTTGGTGTTTTCCAAACTGTGTACTTTCCCTCCAGCATGGGACATGACACCCAGAAAGGTCCTTCTTGGCACCAAGTGACAAAAACAATTCTAATAAGGAGTAAAGTATCCAATTCTTGATCAGCAATGTTTTTGAAGAAAGATCTCCATCAAATGGGGGAAATGTGAAAATGTCTTAAGGAAACCCCTGCACAAAATTGGAGCCAGGAGGCCATGAAGAGGGCAGTTCTCATGCTCAGGGTACCTGTCACAGCCTGCAAAATCCAGCAAGAGAAAGGACGAACTCCTCTCCCCTGGTGCTAGGAAGCTGACTACCTACAGCCAGTGAAAGGCTACCACCACTTCCAACACCTGCAACCAATGAGCAGCTGCCACCACTTCGAACTCCTCTTTCTCCAATGAACTTTTGTTCAAAACAACCCCTCCAAATTCTTCCTTTTCTCTGTAAACACTTTCCTCCTTTGTTCTCTTGATTTGCCTATGGTTTGCCATAGTTCGCTTGTCCTGAATTGCAATTCCTTCGCTATTCCCAAATAAATTAGATTTCTCTTTTAAAAGATTGACAGCATGTAGCCCAATCAGCTCAACTGGAGATGAGAAATGAGATTCTACCCAATTTCACCTAATTATAGGAGATTTTAATAATGTTTAAAATGTTCCTGCTGAGAGCAAGGCTGTTGATATTACTGGTGATTTTTCCACAACACCTTCATCCTCAAAAACATAATAGAACATTGTGGCATATAGTCTCAATCTTTATTTCCTCTCATTAAAAATCCACCCACCACCATACAGTTTTTGAATGTATGCATAGTTCTTGGCATTTCACTTGTTATTATAGATCAGTTTTTTATGATGTTTGAAAGAAGTAGGGGGCTATAGATTATGTTAGGTGTTGGCATAAGCATTAAAATATATTTTGGTGCTGGGTTACTATTGTAGGAAGTACATAGTTAGGTCAAGTAAGCTTTAAAGTGCCTATTTTTGTTTGGAGGAAAAACAAATCCTTCTCAAATAAGACATAATGATGGATAGGATTAAGAAACCTCTATTAGCACCTGCAGGAACTATCTGAAGAGAATCTTTAGCCTTAGGCTAGACATCCCCTGAGAATGGGGAGTGGCCGGCTTACTTTCCTTGGCTTGTGAAGAGCCCCACTTGGAACTCTGTGTGAGGTGAGAGGAGAGCACTATCACACATGCCATGTATTTCCATAGGAAGCAAAGAACAATTGCGGACTTGCACTTCTACCCTCCTGGAAATTATGCTAGACTACACCCAGATAGCAAGACATAAATACATGCCTATGATGAGGTGACAGCTGGTCTCTGCAGCAGAAATGCACAATCACTGATGGAAAGGTCAATTGTGAGTATTCCAGGAACAGGATTAAAGTCTGTTTTCAGTTAGGAACTCCGTAAAAGTGTGCTCCATCTGTGTTTACTACATGCAGCTGCACCTCTCTCGAAGTGCTTAATGAACTTTCTCTTCTTTGTGAACACTGACTTACACTCCAAGCTAACAGCCTTAAGTAACTATCATGAGCAAAATGCTTGTATAAGACAGCATAGGCCAATGTTTGTGTGTACTCCTCCTCCCTTTACTGAAAGGGACTACATACTTCATACTCGTGTGCCAAGTTATCTCATCAAATTCCAGAAAATAAATCTAAACTGTGAAATGAGAAACTGCTAAAAGAAAAAAAAGAGAAGTAACTTTTTCCAACTATTCTGGTCATATCTCATTATGTTCGTGTATTAAAATTTAGGCAATAGTCTAAATATACTTGAATTTCACATTTAATGAGATCAGTTCAATTTGGCATTTAACAATCACTGTAAAATGTTTCATTTTGATTTAATTCAGTTATAAGCAATATATTTTTCAAACTGACCTCATTACTGGTGGAATACATTTACACACACACACATATATATATATATGACTTACTAGCAATATCGCTCAACTCTGAACTTCTTCACATGCTATTACTTTGCTGTTCATTTTCTCTTCACTCCCACAAAATTACTCATATTGGCACCAACTTTTCCTATCTAATAGAGAAGTAGTGTTGTTTAAAAATAAGTCAGTTCCAGGTAGATGTTATAATAGTGTTAAGTACATTTTATGAATTCTACTTATAATTAGAATCACCACAAAATTTTCTCTACTGAAAGTTGTTACAATAAATGTCAAAGTCAAACGCAGTTTTTCTTTAGAATTTTAAAGAGAATTAACCAGATGAGAATTACAACTCCTATGAAAATCCACATTCTATAAAATGGAGACTCCAGCTGCAAAAAATCCTCAACTCAAAATCCTAAAATCTGTATTTTTTTCCAAATGATTAAATAACTAAGGCTAGTTTATTATATAATGTGGATATATATTTTAATGAAATAGCATACCATTCATATACATTTCATAATCATCCATATTTTTAATAATATTGCCCCATCAATACAGATTTAACCAAATTAATGTCTGCAGACTGTACATAACCTTTCCCCCAAATGATCTAATATCATTATTAAAATTTAAAAATAAGAATTTTGATAGAATTAACCCCAAACTAATATCTAAATAATGTTTCATTTTAATACTAATAATGTTAAAATAGTTCCCTTTCTAAGTTCAAGTTCTAATCAAAGAATACTAGCTCCAAACTAGAACCTGAAAAAGTTGACAGTGAGAATATAAATATATTTGTATACTTGTGCTTGGAAATAATAGAGGTGTGTGCATATGATTGATATTCCTTGACGAAACTCCATTTTAAAAAATCTGTCTTTAAGCATTGTATTTCAGTACCCTCTCCTTCAGTGGTTTTATGGATCGTTTTTCAGAGGATATGAAAGAGTTGACCTCTACTTATCAAAGTTCAATTTCACAAGCTTGTCATAAAATGTAGGTTTCATTGTCAAAAACTTTGGCTGTGGAAAAAAAAATCATGGCTCACCTTTCCATTTCTTCTGGTAACAAAACAGAAGGAATTATCCAATCTCAAAAAATATATTTGCTTTGATTTAAGCCATTAGTCTTATTAGCCTTAGGGAGCACAGGGGTAAATTGGCTACTCCTAACACACTGAGGGATTCTGGAAGCTCTCAGCTTCTCACCAGCGTTGCTGTTTTGTTTATACCCAGGACTATATGTTCCAGTCCACTTAATCTTTTGGCTTGTGACTTTGTACTCCAACTCACACCTACGAGTTCTGGTTTCCTCCTTATAAGGCTCCCTCAATGCTGAAGTCTTTATATTATAGGAAGGCCTGGGTTCACCTTCTGGCTTCAACACCTCAGTATGTTTTCCTACCTAGCACATAACCCTGCAAACACTATCTGGTTTCTTTCTAAATGAGCAACTCTGATATGGCACTTTTAAAAATATCTTGAAACTTTAACATCTCTTGGTAAGTCATGTACCTATCAGATTTTTGATGGTTCCTGTTCTCTTAAAAATCCCTTGGTTTCTTCCGCTTAGAACTTTTCCCATTAGTGGTACTAATTATTCATGCATCATCAGAAACTGATAGCTGTGTGACATTTCTTCCTACTTTGGTCATCATAACTCTCTACTAGTCTTTTCATCTACTGGTTTATTTGACATCTATGAACATTGATCTAAGATTTATTCCTCTTGAAAATTCACCAATCCTTTCAATTCAACTCGATACGAATGATCTTAAAATTGTCTTTATTCCCATAATCCCAATGATTACTAGATCTTAACGTCTGGACATGGTATAAGAATTTTGAACTCTGAATATCTAAACCAAAACTCAACATTTTATACCCCACATTGGCTTGCCTTCCTGTTATTCCAGTTTCTGTCAATAGTGCAGTGATACTTGTGTCCTATTTGTTAATCTTCTAGTGAACCGTCGGGTCCTGCTCAGTGCAAGACAGGGCCAGATCTGGGCCTTGCACTAGAACCCTTCAACCTCCCATTGGGCCTAGTTCACAAAATAGGCTCATCCACCTTAGAATCCAAGGCCATGGCAAGCTCCAGTGTTTGAGCCTGTGAATGGCGACAAGAATCCAACTAGTGAACAAAGCAGAACAAATGGGAATCCAGAGAAATATTGCTGTGAGTTCCAATCAGGAAGACTACATTTTGAAAGGTCTGCCCATGGTTATTTAGGCCCTGGGTACTGATTTTAGGTCTAATGATACAGTTCCAGCCCCTAGGAGACAGCCTAGGTTTGAAGTCTAGACTCAGCTCTTACACACACCATCAAAGATTTAAACAGCAACCAGCAGAGCCTAATCCTAATATCTGGCACATCCTTAGGAGATGGAGTATTTTGGTGTAGGGACACAGGCGTAACAGGCTCATTATGAGAATTCAGGGAACCCACAGTGGTGTGCCACACATTTGTGAACTATGTTGAGGCCGGGATCAGCTTAAGCTTCATGCAATGGTTTGAGATACCAAAAGGAACCCAGTATCTGCACAGAAACATTTCATTTCCCAAATATTTGAATAGAGAAAAATTGCTAAAATAAAAGCCCCCTATCTAAGGAATGGCAGAGAGGTCAAAGCTGCCTAGTGGTTCTTACTTTACACCAAGGCTATGGATCCACGTTTCACTGATGGTGGCCTGTGGGAAACTAAGACATAGGATACCTTGAAAAGGAGGTTAAGCTCACACTTGAAAGTCATGGAACAAGGTTCAAAGTCAAAACATGCACTATAGGGCAATGACCCTTCAGGCCTAGCTCCATGATAGATTCATCTGGAGAGTCTTTGGAAAATAATCCCGGAGTCTTCATTCCAGACCAATTGTATCCGCAACTCTGGAGTGGAGCCCACACTTTGGTATTTACTCAAGGCTTGTAGGTGTCAGATTTAGCAAATGAAAGCATAGAATGTCCAGTTAAATCTAAATTTCAGATAATAAAACAAATACCTTTTTTAGCATAACTATGGTCCATATAATATTCTTATACTAAAAAATTTATTCATTGTTTATCTGAAGTTTTATTTTAACTGGTGCCTTGTATATTTTCTCTGGCAACCTATGTGACTCTAACGTGCAGTCAAGTGTTGGGAACAATTGCCCTAGGGTTAGCTTGCTAGGGTGCTATCCCTCGAATTTGCAAAGTTCGTCTTAGTGGAAAGTGAATTCCGTCGCCACATTCAGACTCCTCTTTCAGATTTTGTGAACTAGGGTTTCATACACTATCAGTATGTGTTGAGGCCATGCTAAGATTTGTCAATGGTGAAATAAAATCTTCCATACTTGGACATATATTCCATTAAAATGAGAAATACTTTTTAAAAAATATTTACCTAAATAGTAATTGACCATGTTGACACTTCTGTCATTATTTCTTTTAAGAAAAGTCCATTTGGAGCAAGACTTATAGGAAAACATCTCTTTAAATAGAATTCTCAAAAGTACCTTCTTAAAAATAAACTTTTAAATATTGGATTAAAGCTTCCTTCATCTATAAATTTTCTGGCACTAACAGCCAATTTCAGTGTTGAATGACGCCTCCCTCCTGAAGGCTACTTTCAACTTTGGTGGTGTTAGAAGCTCTCAAGCCATGTGTTTCCTTAGAAAATTCAAAGCACACTTTTAAGTATTTTTTAAAATTGGTGTTTAAAATGCTGAACAGGGTGAGATCAAAGGACAAAGGGCTGAGTATTTTATAGTATTGCAATATCACAGCTGATATCTTGCAACATCACAAATAGTTTGTTACTAATAAAGTGCAACATATGGACATCTGTAAGCCTTTTATTTTCTAAATCAGAGTGGTAAGTTGATTTTCATAATACTATATCTTGCACTAACACATCTCTAGGTGTGTTTTTTTTAAAGATTTTATTTATTTATTTGACACAGAGAGAGAGAGAGCACAAGCAGGGGGAGTGGCAGGCAGAGGGAGAAGCAGGCTCCCTGCTGAGCAAGGAGCCCCATGTGGGACTTGATTCCAGAACCCTGGGATCATGACCTGAACTGAGGGCAGACACTTAACCACCTGAGCCACCCAGGTGCCCCTCTAGGTGTTCTTTCTTGAGTGAGACAGAGAGGGTGGACCTGTGGCCAGTCTGCTGCCCTATGCACAGCCCTGCCCACAACCATGTACATGAGTCTAGGAGAACAACTGTCATCCTCCACATGTGTCGCAGAAGAACACATGCTGAAAACCACAGCTCTAGGTTCCTATCAATCCATTCATTAACACATATGGAGTCTTGTGTTTTAATTACTTAAAACTTCAATCTTCTATTAATCCAGTTTACATGCCTCTGAATTTCCCACAAGACATGGTAAGAAACTCAATTGCAGAAATCAATCTAAATCATGGCATTCCCACATCCCAGGAGAAAAAGGGATGAGTTTAGCATGACATTTTCTTGATGAATGCAAGCTACAAATTTTGTTAGTGTTTTGATATGTTAGCATACCCCTACCTTCACTCCCAGATGGTGCTATATACTAAATATTCTTAACTACCAGTTACTTCCAAATTTTTCATTAAATTATCTTGCAAGTGGCTCAGTAAAGATGAAATAAAATGAAAGGAAGAGCCTCTTTTTATTTTCAAACTGTGTTTTGGTATGGCACAAGAAGAAAATTTCCTGGTTGTTTTCCATGAGCTCTTCCATGGGGTGTCAGCCCCATGGGATGAACATGACTGTGCGTGAATAAGCTTTAACAGGGCGGTAATTATCTGAGGCATATGAAGTGTAAGGATGACTTGGAATGGCATCTGAGACAAGCATTCAGCATGTAATATTATCCACTAATAAAAAACAGTTTTTCACTAATGCTTCAAGTTGGGTATCTTTGGTTAAACAAAAAGATAAGACACATTTTAAGGTATATAAGTTTTAAGGTAGGCTCTGAGGATTTTACTCCAGAGAGCAAGATACAAGTGATACTTGTTTCTCACAGTCACTACTGCTCTTACCTCCAATCATAGTATCCTTGACAAAAGGTACCTCTACATCAATATAAACAATAAAAATAATAGTTATACATTATGCATGGGAATATGTATCAGAACACGTATGAAAGTCTGTCCTTTGAAGTAAGTTTTTCTCATCTTTAGTTTTAAAGCAGAAGAGGGACTGCTGTTAAGTGGTTTATTTAAAGAAACAATCACTGTGTGCCCACTAATATTCACTGTAATCTAAAACCCTCAAGTGCTGATACTACTCTCCCAGTAACAACAGCTTCATCATGTTCTGGGGCTCATATTCATTAGGGGGCCACCTGAGCTGATGGATAACCTCTGTGGAGAGAAGTCATAAGTCTCAGCTGGTTCCCTTTTGTCTATCAATGGTGTTCACCTGCTGTGTTCATAAGTACCCATGTGCTCTCTCTGACACGTAGGTCTCATAGGTCTCAAGTTAGCAAATTCCAAAGGATGGACCATTTATGCAGAGGCTTGCATATTTGCAAATAGCCTGATGAGCTCTGCCCAGGCCTGGGTGGGTGTCTACCAAAGGCCATTTAAAACCCAGTAGGAAACCACCAATTATTCGAAGAATATCAGCAGTGATACAAAATTTCAATCAGTCTCTGACTTGAGCTAAGCACAGCAGCAACAAAAACCTAGAATATTCACTGGTCTATAACGTTCATATTTTGAGAAGTTGATTTTAATGATCATGAAAGTCATAAGTAGTGGTTTCTAAACTTAATTAAAGCAGGATTAACCAAACTGAATTTCTAAGGGTTTCAAGGAGTATTGAGGTGATGAAGGCCCTGCTGAGGTATGCCTGTCTTCACAGAGTCAGACTCCTACTCCTTTCACACCAAGATTTTATGGCAAAAGGGCCAGATACAAGCTGTTCTGCACTGCTTGGCAGGGTACTGTGCTTCAAGTCATAAAAAGTCCTGAAGAAAGCAGGCTATTCAAATCCATGAAATGTTAACTCCCAGATGGGATCATCTCCATCAAAATTGAACCCAGCATGCTGGGTTCTAGTCCCATTTCTGCTTACCGGCTCTGTGCCCCTGAGGAAGGCATTTAATATCTCAAAGATTATGTTTTTCTCTGCCAAATGGGCTTACTTTCTACTAGATCCAAAGATTATTGGGAGGTTAAGATACAGGGGAAAATGCAGAAGTGTTTTTGGAAAAAGAAAAGCAACTAAAACACTAGCTCGATTTAGTCTTCCTCAAACAAGCATTTTCAAGTGTCTGCACAGTGTTTGCTCCGAATATTCTCTCTACTGCCAAAGGAGAAGTGTCTGTGTGTCTCTACATCTAGACTGTCACCACTACTGAAATAGAAGGGGTGTCCATGCATGACCCTGACGCTTGGAAGAACACTTGCCCTCTTACATAAGAGTTCACGCAAAGCTGCCACTGGTATTATGTGAGAGAGGGGGAGTTCCCCACCCCAAGAGTCAGGACACGCTTTAACTGTCAGGAATCCCCTGGGGAGGTCACTAAGGACCAGCACGGATGGCCAGGTGGTGCAGAGTTTCCCAGCCAGTACCATTTAAAGGTCGTATTCCGTATTTAGGCCCAAGGATAGGCTGGCCAATGTGCCCTGAGCTACTATTCAGTAAAGAACGTTGCTTTTTTTATTCCTCTTCAAAACACAAATAAGTCGTGGCCACTCCCACTTGAACCCAGAATGAAGAATGATTTTTTTTTTTTTAGTGAAAAGTGACAAAAACCAAACCCACCATGAGATACCACCCATCAGGATGGCTACTATCAAAAACAAAAACAAACAAAAAAACAAAAAACAGTGTCGGTAAGGATGTGGAGAAATTGGAACCCTTGGGCACTATTGGTGGAAATGTAAAATGGTGCAGCTACTGTGGAAATAATGTAGCAGTTTCTAAAAACGAAAATACATACATACATAAACAAACAAAAAAACATAGAATTACCATATGATCCAGCAATTCAATTTCTGGGTTTATACCAAAATAATTAAAAGCAAAGACACAAAGAGCTATTTGTATATTCATGTTCACAGCATTATTCATAATAGCCAAAAGCAGGAAACAACTCAAGGATCTATTGACAGATGAACGGATAAACAAAGTATAGTATATACATACAGCCCTAAAAAGGAAGGAAGTTCTGACACAGGCTACCACAGGGACGGACTTTGAAAACATGCTCAGTGAAATAAGCCCATCACAAAAGAATAAATAGTGTGTGATTCCACATACACAAGGTACCTAAGAGAGTAAAAGTCATAGAAACAGAAAACAGAAGGATGTTTACCAGGGGCTGGAGGAGGAAAGACTGGGGAGTTAGTCTTCAATGGGTACAAAGCTTCAGTTTTGCAAGATGAAGAAGTTCTAGAGTTGGATGGGGGTGATAATTCCACAGCAGTGTAAATGTCTTTTGAAGCCACAGAGCTGTACACTTAAAGATAGTTAAGATGGTATATTTTATGTTATATTTTACCATAATTTTTTAAGTCATAGAAGCTAATATATGTTTTGTTTTGGGGAACTTTCAGGAGGGAAAGTAGGCTAACCAGACAATTGTGGACAGAGAGAAGTGCCATGTTAAGGTTTTCTGGCTACATTAAAGGCCTGAGCACAGGAGATTTTATCCGCTAAGGGGGAAAGGAGTACATCCCTATAGGGTATCTGAGTCAAAGCTTTCTGCTGACTTTCTAGAACAAGCTGGTCCTGCTTCAAGTGTCCAGTCTACAGGTGAGGATCAAAATCACAAACAAATACATTGTTCTTCTCTGGTTCACCTTTGCAGAAATTCTTGTTCTTTTTCCATCTTTGAAAGAGGTACATATTTGGGCGCCTGGGTGGCTCAGTGGGTTAAAGCCTCTGCTTTCGGCTCAGGTCATGATCTCAGGGTCCTGGGATCGAGGCCCGCATCGGGCTCTCTGCTTGGCAGGGAGCCTGCTTCCCTCTCTCTCTCTCTGCCTGCCTCTCTGCCTCCTTGTGATCTCTCTCCTGCTGTGAAATAAATAAATAAAATCTTTAAAAAAAAAAAAAAGAAAAGAAAGAGGTACATATTTGCACCATATGGAAAATGAAGGTGTTTTCCCTGCCAGAGAAGGAGATGAAATGTTTGCACAGTAGAAGAACTCAGAGCATGTGTGAAACTGAAGTTCTTTGGAAAACCCAAGATTTATGGAACCTTTTCTCTGCTAGGCAGAAGCCCATGGTTTGTTACACACGCCCACCACCCAGGTTCCCAAGACTGCTGCCACCATGAATTTTTGAGTCTTCACACCACACTCAAAGCTCTCTGTTCCCCAGTTCCTTTTCTCAAAAAAAGTTCCAATAAATACTTCTTTGTAAATGCAGAAGAATAACAAAAATGAAAGATTCTGCGTATGCACTGTTGATAAGTGCATTGGTTAAGCTCAATAATTATCGCTTTCCTTATTTCTTTTCCTCGTCCCTAAAGAATTTGAGGTTACTACCATGTGGTTAGAACATTTTAAAAATTGGATTTGGTGCTATGATCAACAATTTTAAATGACAACAATTTTTATGGACCCTAAGTTGATGGCGTTTTCAAGGCATCGTAATCAAAATATCATGAATCATCTCTTCTTTGGTTTTTCTTTTTGGTTTTTTTTTAAGTTGAAAATAGACTTGCAAATATTAGAAAGGAGCAGAATGTGTCTAAGTATGATCCTATTGGGATAAATCCTTTAAAGCATTTGCATTTATGCTGACATGTGCATAAAAAGTTCTGAAAGAAATCACAAGAAATGATTAACAGTGTTTACTGTGGAGAGAGAAACTTGAATTGGGACCACCAAGTAATCTCTGTCCATTTTAAAGTTTTCCATACAGCTTGAATTTGCTACCCCAGGCAAATATGTATACAAATATGTACATATATATTAAAATGTTGGGTATGCTCAGAAGAATAAGACAGAGCCCCTGACAGAGAATTCCTTATAATCTAGTAAGAGAAACTAATAAGTAAATTATTAAATAATTATGTATGTGCTGTAATTGTTTAAGAACGTGGGTTCAAATTCTGAGTTGGCCATTTCCTAGCTGTGTGATTTTGGGCAAACAACTTAATCTTTCATCTGCAATAAGATAATCATAGCTCCTACCCCATCATGTTTTTATGAGCACTGAAGGAGCATATGTAAAGCACTTAGGACAGTGTCAGGCACATGGGAAGCTCTCACTAAACCCCTAATGCTATTATGGGAAAGATGTGAGATAGGTAATACACCAGCATAGGACAAAGAGGGATTTCTTCTGCCCGGGTCCTGAGTTATCAAAGGCTTTGAAGTGAAGACGCTGCTTGAGCCAGGCCCTAAAGGATAAATCAGTTTTTCCCAGTGAATAGAAGGGAAAAGACATTTCAGGGAAAGAGAACAGTGTGAGAAAGGGCAAGGAGATGTGGCTGCCTGGACAGCAGCCCAAAACAGGCAGTTTGAACTCCTGAACTTTCCTTCCAGGAGCGTCTCAAGGAAATGAAAAAGAAAGAGCAACTTTGTTCATTTTTAAAGTCCAGTACGTAATTTGTGTAAAGTCTGACCCTTCATATGGCATTTCAGACTCACTTGTTAAATTGCTTTTTTATAGTCTTCTTGGTAGAAGTTCACACCTGATCAAACATCTGTAAATGAACTAGTATAAAAAATGAAAATCCTGAAATATAAAGCAGATACCTACACAGACCTCCAGAGCACAGACATGTAGGATGGAGCAGGCCTCACACCTCTGCAATCCAATTGACACCTGCTGCTGGGGTCAAGTCATTTGCAACACATTGTTGGGCATTGGGAAATGGCCTCATGACGGGTCTGCCTCAGCACCACTGAGAGGGATTCAAGGCAGAGTCCAGCGCATCATCACATTCCCCTGGTTGTCCCCAGATCTGAGTTTACACCCTGACCTTACACTCCTCAACTCAAAGTCACCTTGAGTGGGCACCTACGTGTTTGAGACTGTGCTAAGTCTCAATCAATCCTCACAGGGAGCCTCTGGGAAAACATTCTGATTTCCTTCTTGTAGGGGAAGAACTGAGCTTCTGAGAAGTTGTGCAATTTGCCCAAGTTCCTGGCCAATAGTTAGGATTTGTGTTCACATCTTCTTATTCTGCATTTAGTGCTCTTTTCACTATCTGTTGCCTCCTCTGACAAATGCCTTAAACTCAACATGCCAAGATGTCACAGTATCAGAGAGGGTTAGAGATGGAAGAAGTCCTGAATATCTACCCTGTGGTCTCCAACACATACACTGAGAACCCCCTCGTTGCCCACGATTCCAGATGCACCCTCAGCATTGTCTAGAGCCTATGTCATAAACTGCCTATCCGACATCCTTCCCCCATCTTCCCTTCTAACAGACACCTGTGCAATTGCATAATGTGCTACATCCTTTCAACCTCCTTTCCAGATGGGGCAGCCATGGAGATAAAGTATAAAAGAATAAAACGCTTTCAAGAAGATTTTTTTTCTTGCCCTTCCATTGCCCTTTCTCTTTCAAGCTTTAAGAAAAGCAGATATTGTGGCAGGAGCTCCAGCAACAACCTTGGGACCATGTAGAAAAGGTCAGAGAATTTCAGAGACCTTGGCTATAAACCATCACCTCTGGGCTTCTTTATTGTGAAGGTCTAAATCTTTATGTGTTTATTCCACCACAGCTAAAGCTCTCTGTCTAGAAACTACATAAAATTCCTAACTGATATAGTGGCTAAATAATAGCACGAACTGAATGTGGAACAATTGTTCAAATGTTTGTTTATACTGGTGTGGTTAGTAAAATTCAGACTTACTTGAAAGAATTGCTGAATAAAAATAGCTTTCAGTCATGTATTTTCTCAACAGGAAATAACAGAAGTATAGCTTCTATTTGTAAGGGAGTCTGTGAACCTTTTTCTTCTACATTAATAAGGTTGGAAGTCACTAATCTCATTAGATCCTTAAGTGACTTTGTAAGTCCAGTTCTCTAGATTCATGATGGGGTCCTCTTTCCACCATTCCACTGGCATCACTTTGGACTGTTATTGAAGACAGATCATACTAACAAGAAGTGAGAAAAACAGGAAGCTAATTTTGAGCAAAATTCTTAGGGCTTCTTAGGGAAAGCCAGCACTCTTCACAAAGAAGACTCTCCAAAGAGTAGGAAGTGCAACTAAATCTTGGGTTATTTCCTTGAGTCACATTCATCCACATGGCAGAAAACACTCCAATTTTATGCATAAAGATTAGCACACTGAATGTCTATCAGTGAGGAATGACAAAAGAAGGAAGGAAGGAGAGAAAGAAGGTAGGACAGGAGGAAGGAAAGAAAAAATGGAGGGTGGGAAGAAAAGACCAATGGGTAGTATTAAAAAGAAGCAGAACAAACAACATTCCTATGAAATGGAAGGCTGAGGCACAATTTCCCCATCTTTTATAATAGTCCTTTAGAGTGTGAAAAGAGGGCCACCGTTTCACAGGTAAAATTGTGAATTTGAAAGCAATTAAGTATAGTAATTTTTCCCACCCAGCTACAGAACTGAATGTGCCAAATAATTTAGTATTAATTGACTGTGAAAATGCATGGCATTTTATAGCCCTTGAATTTCTTGCCTGTGTTTAGTGATTTATTAATTATAAGTGACATGTTATATTTCACAGTTTGTCTTTCTGTTATTTTCATTAGAGTAAGTTCTTAACAATTCCAAGTTTGGGTACCTGAGAAGTCTATAAAAAAAAAAGTATGAAATTTGTTTAAAAAGAAGTGCAACCTTAAAATGTATTAAAAAGCACTGTTGAAAGGCTGCGGGTTATGAGTAAAATATGGGATATAATAATTGATAGTTGTAGTAAATGGGCTCCCTTAAATTTGTAAGGTGAAGAAGTGAGTCAGGTTCACTGTTGCAATCCTACTCAGACAAAGAGTTGGGAATACCTAGGTTTTACCATAAAGATTTTTTGAATAAATCAATAAATGAATGAAAAAATAAAGAAATGCTAGCACAAATACATTCAGAAAAATATTGGTAGTAAAGGTGACCTTGAATTTCTGAACAGTCTCTCTCTTTACACACACACACACACACACACACACACACACACACACANGTAATACAAATTAATAGCTAATAAAGTATGGTTCAAGTACATGCCATACCAGATTCACATCGACAAGCAGCATTTGCAATCAGAAAAACTAGTTTGTCTTTCTACGTGTAAGTTCTAATAATATCCTTAAATATTTTCTCTCTTATCTATGTTGTCAATCTACAATCTTGTTTACACTAAATTTTTTAATCAAATCCTACCTTTGCCAAGTAGAACAAAGGTAACTTTTCTGAAGCAAATCCTCTCCTGCCAAGCTGAACAACGGTAAACTTTAACCAAGTCCATTATCACTAATGGTAGGTTAGCAAACTTTGACTACATGAGGTTTTGTTGTGTGAATATTGTGATAATATGCTCTCATATTTAATGAAAACTGGGGATAACATTTTTAAAAAATGAAAACTGGGGTTGTTTTTTGAGCTAGTAGACCTTTTTGAATAAATTAAGTGAAGTGAAATCACAGCTGATATATTTGTAAATGTATCAATAGGACCTTTGCAGTTCAAAACTTTTCTAACTCCATACTCTGCTCTGTCTTTAAACCCCATTAAAATAACAGTAAAGGGATTTGTGAAATGACAAAAACACAGTAAAAAGAAAAATGAAAGGAGATGACAGGAATAGACTTTCGGAAGCTGGACACAGATGAATAAGTGATAATCAACTAAGCACGTGCAGGAGAGCTGAATCTTAAGACAACAGAGGAAAACACTGAGAAGTAACTTAAATTGTCCCACAAAACCCCATCACCTTACCTGGAAAACTTCAAATATGCTGATCTCTAAGTCCTACTCCCAAAAATTGTGGTGGATTTGGTTTGGCATAGGCCTAGAGTTTGAACTTCTTTTCAAATTTCCTAAGTGATTCTAATATGCAGACAAATTTTGGGATCCCTGCCCTAACACGAAAAACAGAGATTTAAAACTAATGAAACAAAGCAGTTGGAGGAAACAGGGATTTTGTGGAGAAAAGAAAACTTTTTTAAAAACTCATCACTATCCTCAGAGAAATAAGATAATGTATTAAATCTGTGTAACAAGAAGACGATTCATTAAAAAAGAAACACCCAGAATTCAAAAGAGTTCTTCAAAATTAAGACTATGATACTAGACAAGAAAATTTAAAGAAAACTTCCACAATAAAGAAGTCTCATTGAAAGCAGAGCAAGATATAGAAAATAAAAATGAAGTGAAAAAATAAGAAATTTAGAAGACTAGGAGAGCCGACATTCAATTAATAGGAGCTCCGGAACAAGGAAATATGAGATTCTCCAAGAAAGTTTCCCAGCTTGAAAGACATAAGAGCCCAGCAAACATCCTGCACACTGGATGAAACATCTGTACAAGGCCTATCACTAAGAAATTTCCAAATTTCAGGAACATACAGAGGGTCTGTCACGGCTGCTAGAGAGAAAAGAGAAAAATATATGCCAGATACAGAGGATCCAAATTCTGGACTTATTTGGACTTTTTCATAGTAACATGAAAGCTAGAAGACAAGCTACAATGTCTTCCAAATCCTGAGACAAAATTATTTCCAGTCTAGAATTATATACCAGATAAACCATTATCCAAGTGCATGTGTAAAATAGTCATTTTCAGACATGTAAGTTCTCGATCTATTACATCCCTCCATCACTTCTCAGGAAACTACTAGAAGATCTGTCCTATCTAAACAAAGTAGTAAAACCTAATTATACCTAATATATCTGAAATTTTGTAGGACAGACTTCAACAGTTAATAGTTTGGTTTTGAATTAATGACAATTTTTTTAATAAACAAATTTCTAAAATCAAAGCAACCAGTAACTCCAGGGAAAAGAAAAGGCTGAACAAGAAATGAAAATATGCAATGAAGCTCTACATTGCTTTCAGTCATTAATAGAATTTTCAAAGTCACAATAACTGAAACACTGAAAATTTATTTAACCAAAAATTACAATTATGTTGGGAGAATGAGGGGAGTAGGCAGGACATAAAAGAGATGTATGTGTGTGTGTGTAGTGTGTGTGTGTGTGTGTGTGTGTGTGGTGGAGGCAGGAGATGAAAGAGACTTAATCCTTATCTTTCTTTCTACAGCATTCAATTAAAGAAGTTTAAATATGAAGTGGTGAAACAACATATACATGTTATTTAGACATATGGAGGTAAATAACAAAAGAATCAGATAAAACAAATGAAAATGTTTACCTCTGATGATGGGGAAGTGGAGAATAAGGGTAGGGTTCACTGTTTCTCACCAAAAATTTATAGAACTTTATGACTCTCTAAGTTATGTGAATGTATAATGAATATAAAAAATTATATGAAAAATATGAAGATTTTTATTTAAAAATGTAAAATATTTTAATTATGAGTGAGCTGCCCCAATTTTGGCAAGACAGTTTGAGACCCTGTTATATCACCTTAATAATTCACTTTTACATTTACTAATTCACATTTTTTCAATGATACACCACCTTCTCGTGTTGTTACTTCTCTAATTAAAAAAATAAGTTATGTGATGTCTGAGAATTATTAAGATGACTAAGGTTTTAAAGGTAAGCTTTCTCATCCCTGTGGAGCATCAAAAAGAGTATATTTTAAAGTTTGCAATGAAGTAAATTTGCTCAAGCAATTCAGCCAATAGTCGAAAGTACAAAAGATGCAAATATCTTTCAATAAAACTGGGTGACTGCTTTCACCCTAGGCTATCTTGGGGTTTTCTTTCTCACTGACACCCTAGGGTCTGCATTTGTTCTTTCATTTAGAAACACTTCTCCAAATTTCCTCTTCATTCATGGCTTAGTCAAAACATCTAATAAAATTGGGGCTTTTTGCATCCTCAGTAAGGGCTCAGGTAGAAGTGTTCGGGTTGTGGGTAACTCTGGCTCCAGTCATATCTGGCTAGACAGACACCTTTCATTAGGTTGCTAGCTTTCAGGGAAGCCTGTTTCTGGGCTCTTCCACACAAAGTTATATTGACTGTTTCTGATATTCTTTACACCAGCTCTTAAAGGTTACGTTGTCCTCCTTTAGTCCCCCTGTAGCCAAGAATGATGTTTCTCCTTCTCACCTAGCACCTGTGCTGGTGAGCTAGACACATAAAGGACATTTTGGTGGCTGCTTAGTCACCATCGTCCTGATGTTCCTGCTCCTGAGGGTCCAGCGGGGAGTTACTCTGGGTTAGGGGTTTGTTAAGGAAAAACAGCAGGAATCCCAGAGGGTTCAGATCTATAGGAGCTGTGAAGATGTGCTCTGACTTTGAACCAGCTGAGAAGAAGCCAAGCAGAAAGACATCTAAAGATCTTAGTCACCCTGCTCTGAGAAATGAAAGTGAGAAGAGTCACTGAGAGCCATAAGGGAAAATGTGGAGGAAAGAAGAAAGAAAGCCTCTTTTTTCTTTTGCCAAGTAAACTCACACTACAGAAATTCATTCTTTAGACCTTTATGACCAGCTGCAAAATAATCCAAGACATTTGAATCTACTCCACAGTTCATTATTTACTAGAGATCTTCAGGGAATCCATTTCATCATGATGGGGTGAACATATAGAGCACAATGTGGTCTAACTTTCTAAACACTGTATGTGGCACAGCAGTAGACAAATAAAAAATTAGTTCCTGTTTTGATGATGATTAAGACTGACAGGGAAATCCTCATGGAAAATCCTTATATTCTATTAAGAAACATAATTTTTTAAGTTTAAGCTCATGACACAAACAACTCAAGCTTACTAAAACTATATATAAAATTAAGAATATATTGTGTAGCTAAGTAGGATGCTAGACGTAGCATCTTTTGAATTAAATCTTGGCATGCAGAGCACTTTTTAAAATAATCTCATGTACACTTTTTAAAATAATCTCATGTATACAGAATTTAGCATATCTCAGGATTCAATATATTTTAAAAAATCAATGAATCCTACAGTCTGGAGGGGCATGTGAATGTGTCTCATTCAAAACCCTGACAAATAGTTATCCAACTACAAGCTCATGACTTCATGATCATGTTCCAATATGGAAAGACTTCAGTGTTTGGAAGGTCCATTCTTATATACCAAGGTCAGCACTCCTGGTCTCATTTTCAAGACACTGACATTGAGTTTACCAAGGAGCAAGTAGTGGCCACTGGTACTGGGCTCTTTTCTCTTAGCTGACTTCTCTCCTTATCATTTGTACATACTATCAAATGTCTCACGGAGTTGAGAGGTGCTAAAGCATATCTAAAAAGACTAAGAGGGCGCCTGGGTGGCTCAGTGGGTTAAAGCCTCTGCTTTCGGCTCAGGTCATGATCTCAGGGTCCTGGGATCGAGGCCCGCATCGGGCTCTCTGCTCAGCAGGGAGCCTGCTTCCCCCTCTCTCTCTCTGCCTGCCTCTCTACCTCCTTGTGATCTCTCTCCCTCTGTGAAATAAATAAATAAAAATCTTAAAAAATAAAAAAAATAAAAATAAATAAAAATAAAAAGACTAAGAAACAATCAGCATCTCCAATGTATTTAGGAAATGTATAATGCTTGTTAAAATCCAAAAATGGTACTGAGACTCTGCAACTATAGCATTGCAAAAAAAGTACAATGTTTCAAGTTACAGACAGATGTAATAAAAAGCAGGGAAGATGTAGGAGGTGAGAAGAAGGAAGGAGCTCTGGGCACACAAAGCCATAGCCATTTGCCAGGAAATAGTTGTAAGTGTTTGGAGACTGTAGGTGAGTGGTTTTCATGAAACCAGATCTCAGTGTTAGGTGTCTGCTTAAGTAAATTCTATCCTTGGTGCACTCTCCTAGCCATTGACAAAATTCCTCACTCCAACTTAGAGGACACAAAAGCCCTGTCCACAGTTGTAAGGCCATTACAAGAGATGAGAAAGCATAATGAAAAGTAGGAGTGGTTCAAAGGAACCCAGACCAAAGTAGCCCTCACACCCTTGGCTTTTCTTTACTATATAATTAACCAAATGATAACTCAAGCTGAGACAAAGTTCTATGTAAATATATTAAGACTGGATTATTACCTTACAGCAGGAAAGACCAATTTTGTGGTATATAATACTTTGGAATTATAAATATGTGTCAGATACTGTTACCTGAAATGTGGTCCTAGTAAAGTCTACTGTGTGGTTTCAGAGAGTGTAGGCACAGGCAGATGGGTGGAACCCCAAGGGCCTGGAGAATTGGCTGTTTCTGGTCTCTTTGGCAATCTTTATTAATCTTAAAGTACTGGCTCCATTAACGAAATCGAAGTCAATTGTTGCTACCCTTTAACACAAAATACAGTGGATCCACTCTGCCTCAGACACAAAAACTTGGGATTCTACTAGTCTAAGAGTCTGGACACAAGGAAAGAGCAAGACACAGGGAAGCCTCACCAGGCTTTCAGGGTAAAATGGAAATTGAGAAGAGTGGGAAACATGCCAGGGGAGGAGGCTGCCCCAGAGCTGGTGACAGGGAAACACTAAAAACACTAAAAATCTCCCCTTCTTTTCTGCAGTCTCCGGGACACAGGCTCCCCCAAAAGCGGGTGGGAAGCCGCCCACGGACGGGCATTCTTTCATAGACAACAAATGCCAGGGTTTTCAAAAGTTTAGAGTACCTACAAATTACTAGGGGTTGTACCTAAACATAACGATCAGAAATTTTGATTTTATGGGTGTGGGGTAGAACTTAGAAATTAAAAAAAGAAAAAAGGAAAAAGAGTAACCTGGTTGGTTCCTATCTTCTTCTCCTTTTCCTTCTTGTAGCTATTACTATTATTAGCTAACATTTACTGAGGACTTCACAATGGCTTGGCCCTATTCTTATTTAAGCCATTTCAATCTTATAAACGCTCATTTTTCTTCCATTACACACAGTAAGCTGAGGCACAGAAGAGTGAAGTAATGACTCCACGGTAGTAATTAGTAGTAATTAGCAGAGTGGCTATCTCGATTTTTAAAGGTAACCCAGGTGCCACAAAATCCTCACAAGTAGCATCAGACAGTGGGGGGCAAGTCCCAGGACAGCATGCTTTGTTTCTTCCTGTTTGTTTTAAGGTGTTTTTCAGGTGTAAGACAAAGGGGGTACAATGACACCTGCCTGTTTGCTGTACAACAAGAGGTTTGCACCTCGTCGTCTGGAAGGGCCATTTCAGTCTTTTACCTACCTAATTGTGTAATGTTTGAAGAAAGAGCTTAAAAATAAAAGCGTTTGGGGGCACCTGGGTGGCGCAGTTGGTTAAGGATCTGCCTTGGGCTCAGGTCATTATCTCAGGGGTCCTGGGATGGAGCCCCTGCTCAGGGGGAGCCTGCTTTTCCCTCTCCTTCTGCTGCTCCCCATTCTTGTGCTCCTTCTCTGTCAGATAAATAAAAATCTTAAAAAAATAAAATAAAAAATAAGAGTTTGATAATGCCCAGCCTTCGGGAGGTTCAAGCTAAGCTCCTCTTTCAGGCACTCCGAGGCCTTGGCCCCCCCTTTTTCCATCTTACCTCCCGCACTTCCCTTTCTACTACCTGCATGTTGGGCCCTGCTCACTCAACAACACATTTTCTTCCAGCTGTGACGTTGCTCAGTGTCCCAAATCCCACTCCCCGGCCCCATTCCCATCATGCCTGGCTAGGCTGGGACTCCCCATGGGGCTGAGGTTGGGAACCGATTGGGGGTGGGGGTCACAGAATGTATTTCTCGTCTGTTCTGGTTATCACTGTGACCCGAAGTCCTCTGGGCTTGATGGGCTTCTCTTCACACCTGGGAAAACCAGGAAATGCACACCTCCATTTTCTTGATTTTTAAATCAATTCATGAGCCACCACCTCCCATAAGAAGACTCTCTGGCCTCCTCCACCCATCCCCACCCTAATTTCGATGAGGGAGAGCTGGCGAACATTCACCGACGCCCCTAGTTTCAGGTTTCTGCTGCTGTGTCCCTTCTGAGCCAGCAACAAAGCCGTTGCTCATCTCTGTCAGGGGCCCTGGAGCCACGGGCCCTGGGTGCTCCCACGCCCTCCCGCGTTCCAGTCTGCCAACTGCAATCACACCCCAGGTTCTGGGGCTTCAGCAACAAGCCCCAGTCCACAAACATGTCCTGGGCAGCCTTACTTGTGAGCCACACCCCATTGCTGTGCAAGTAAAACTACAGGAAGCCCAGAGAAATTTGAATTTCAGATAAGCAATGAGTAACTTTAGGGTATATACGTACATTTCAAATATTACATGAACAGACTTACATTAAAAATGATGCACTGTTTATCTGAAATTCAGATTTCACTGGGAGTCCTAAACTTTATTTGGCAACCCTACCCTAGCCCCTGCCTACAGCAGTGGGCCAGACCCCCCCAAGGGGAGTTTCTCTTTAGGCCTTCTTGGACCCTTTCCAGACGGGAGACTTTCATCTTCATCAGATGTGTTTTAATAACTTCGGGGAGAAAAGCGAAGGTCTCATTTTGTTCTTTCCAGGAGCTCCCCCTCAGGGGCATTTTTTAGCATTCACCCACCAAGACCACTGGGAGAAGAGTTTTTGCCCAACTACAAAGGAGCCCCTTGAAACCTATCCGGGAGGCAGTGGTTTCTGTGATTTTCTTATTTACATTAACCCAGAAGGGTTACTCAAGCAATCTCTCCCAGCAGGACCACTGGGCCCAAGACAACTTTTTACCTCCATCCAGATGGAGATGCATTTGGCAAATGCTAGCTTTTCTTCTCCCTAAAGCACTGCCTTCCCAGGAAACCCACTAAGCTTTCGCAAATGCATTATTTACATTCTTAAGGATGAACTCTTAGCCGTTAAATGAGAATGAATGGAGAGCAGACTAAGAGCAAATTCTCGGTTCCAGCAAGATGTCCACATTCAGTGTGTGGGTCCCACACCAAACAAGGCCGCTTTTCCAGGAGGCAAATGGACTGAAAGCAAGTGTGTTCCCACGGCTAAGCCTAAGGAATGGATGCCTGTTTCTTCTCCCATAAGTGATATCAGCTGACCAAGACCTCAACCCATGGGATACGCAGAAGGATGTTCCCGCAAATCTACTGCCTTAGAGGGAACACTTTTCAAAATGTTGCACAGAGGTACTTTTCCGGCTTGGAGTGACCCTCTCTGTTCCAGGGGAACTGCCCAGCACAGGGCCAGAAAGGCTGAGGAAACACCCGGAGGAGGCAAGTCTCAAAAACCCAGTTTCCCTTAATTACAACATTGAACCAAGAACTCCAAATAGCCACAGGAGCAGGTCCTTATGTGGTTAAAGGCTCTGGCGTTTGCTTAAGAGGCTAATTTTCAGCCCACGTTCTCTTACTCAGCACTTTTAATCAAAATAATCAGTCCAGTGTCTGAGGAGGAACAGGGAATGAATAGAGCAGTGTAAGAATCCCTTGATGCTAATGAAATATTTAAAAATCCAGGACAGGGATGGCCTGTACTATTTAATACAGAGGAGACTCTTACCATGCCCCTCCATACCCTGGTGTGTGTGTTTTTTATTTGCAAGAGGAAAAAAATAGAATTTATGCACCTTAAAAAATATGAAGTGAAAAATTATCCATTAGCACAGCAAAGACCTATTTCCAGGAAACAGGTTTTAAAAGAAAATTCCTGACGTCCTGAGGTTAAAACCAGGAGGTGTCATGACTTTGAAAGTGAACGATGAAAGGGCCTCTGTGTCCAGGTGCACACAGCCTCGCCTCGTTTCATCTGTTAAAGGAGGCTGGTAAAATCCCTGGTTGTGGTCCAAAAATATCCTGGCAGTTAGCATCTTGCATTAAAATTTATAAACCACGAAAGACCTTTTCTTAAAGAAAAGTTAATTCAGGCTGGATGGCCTGGAAAAAAAAAAAGTATTTAAAAGGGGTAGTCATCAGAAGTGGTTATATGGAAAACTAGAGGTAAGTAATGCTTTTTACTCCCCTGAAACATACTAAAAATATAGCAATAGTAATTTCAGAAGGAAGGGAAATGGCACCAAGTATAATTTCATTTCTAAGAAGTCCCAGGAATGAGCCCTGGAATTGCCAGAATTGACTTTTAGGGGCGACAAAATAATGGTAGGGATATTAGCAGGAAATCAGAGCTGTCAATGCATGGAAACAGGCTGCCCTTTGCTATCTCCACTCCGGAGCCGGCTACGAGGTTCCTCACTGCCCAGACTCTGGTCAGGCAGGTCTGCAGGGGCACTCAGCCCTTCCCCTCCATCTCTCTCTACTGTGCCACCTATTCGGTTCGCCTCTGTTGAACACCTCCTGTGTGCGGCCCGGCTCTATCTATTCTGGTTCAGCCTGCAGAGGTGAACCGAAGCACCACGTGCTCAAAGAGGCTTTGGTGAGTTACCTGCAGATGAGGTCAGGTCCCCCGGCCTCTGTGTTCTCTTCACCCTCAGCACTCTTTTCAGTGGCCTGACATCTCTGGGAAGTGGTGGGGGTGGAGGGAAGACGGTGTCTTTCACTCACAGCTGCATCCATACCTGGCAAAATGAATAAACTCCAAAGTCCATGATTCCAGTTTCACAGGCCCGTTTTATCTGCTTTGTCTTTTATTCCAAAAGGACTTGGAGATTCGGCTCCGAAGGTGGAGGTTTTTGTTTGTTTTTGTGTTTTGGGGTTTTGTTTGGTTTTGTTTGGTTTTGCCCCAGGGGTACAGGTCTGTGAATCATCAGGCTCACACCTTTCGCAGCACTCACCATAGCACAAACCCTCCCCAATGTCCATAACCCAGCCACCCTATGAAGGTGGAGTCTTGAGGGGATTGGTAAAGAAGAGAAAGTGGCAGCAAGGAGAGGGTGATCATAACAATAGATGGCCATGAGTGCTCCCTCTACGGGTAGCGATGTTGTCAGCAGGCTGCGGGTGACTCCATTTCTGCATAGACCTAAGCAGGAGGAGAGAAAGCCCCAAACAACCAAGTTCTGCAGGCCCATCCTGCAGGAGGTCAGCCTGGACCGGCCTGCTCGCAGCACTTGGAGAATTACAGTCCCCAAGAACCACGCTTGCATTTGCCCAGCTGGCTTTCCTCCTGATTCATGTAATCAGACATTTCAACCCCGACTAAATGATAAGCCTCTCGAGTAACAGTAACAATAATATTAATGAGCTCCCATTTACCAAGAGCTCAGTATGTATCAGGCAAAGTCCTAAGGGCTTTATACACAGGGTCTATGTATTCTGCAGAGCAGCCTGCATGACAGCAATGTTATTAACCCCATATTTCAAATACCTGCTCAGCAAGCTACAGGAATTGATGTAGGTCCAACAGCTAATCGTGATGGGCACCGTAAATCCCATTTCTTTGGCCTCCTCTATAGAGCCTAGCGGATACCTGGGCACTTAGGAAGCATTTCATAAATCTTTTCCAGTTGGCCTGAGCAGAATAGTAGGGTTCCTTGTATTTCTGGTGACAGTAGTTCCCACCTGGACCCACACACACAGCCAGGATCCATGTGAGCTGCACCATGGTCTTGATGGAGTTTAGTGGCCAACTCTGCAGTGACCCTAGGAATGCCGTTCGGTGCCAGGTCATGACCCCTGAAGCTGCTGGAGTCTTAGGAGGAGTTGGAATCAACATTCCGGGAGGTTAGTGGAATCTTTATTGCCAAAGTCATAAAATTGAAAACATAGATGGTTTTGCAGGAATGGCCAAAGGGACTGCACTGTGCTTCATTTCTGCTGAGAGTGACCTCACACTAAAGAAGGTTTGGGCTTCACTCCGCCTGACCTTGGCTGTTCCTCCCAAACATTCTTTCATTGACAACCTTCCTTGACCCTCTGTCCCCAACTGCTCTCCCGATCTATTTGTGGCTATGTTCAGGGCTAAGAACACTGGGGTTGGATTTCATCCAGTGTCTCAAATACATTCAAGGAAGGCTTACTTTATTATAATGATTCAGACAGGGACAGGCTCTCTTACCTGCTTGCACGTCGTGCAAAATGGTTCTCAATTCTTCTTTAAACCCTTGTATTTTATCTTTCTTCTTTTCAGATTATTTTTAATCTGTTGGTTTTATCCTGGATGAATCCTCTTTTGCTACCTTAACTACCTCGTGTATCTTCGACGCAGCTGTGAAGAAGCCAGCACTCTCTCTCCTCTCACTGGGTATGAGAGAACCAAATTTTTAATCCTACAAAACATTTCTTGATTTAGTCTTGATACAACTGATGCAAGGAAAGAAGAGTTATGGTGGAAATGGAAATGTGTACGTAAAAACTATGGTTTCCCACAATTTTCCGTGAATTCATAATCCCCAGAGACCAAACAAACAACAGGAAATTCAAGAAGTTCTATAATATCAGCTGAGAGTTATACAGCATTGACTCAGAACAAAAACCATCTCATCCTTGTGCAATATCACCAGCTTATTCTACTGATCAGGAAACTCAAGTGATCACAGGACTAACTTCACAGTAAGAGGGAGGGATGATGAGTCCTCAGGCCAGATATTTCAAAGTTTCATATATTTTTATAGTCTAACCAACCCCCAGCAATGACACAACATCACCTTCTTAGTTGCCCATTGGCATCGGCCAATATGACCAAGTTTAGGGATAGAAGAAGGGAAGTGAGCTGGGTATCAATCAAATGGTTTCCCTAGAACAGCGCTAACCACACTCCTCATAAGAATCCCCTGACGGGTGATTAGAAACACAGATTCCCAAGCTCCACTCATGGAGAGTCTTCATTAGTGGCTCTGGGGAGGCTGGGGATCTGTACACCCCCAAACCTCCTAGGTGATCTTCTCGCTCAAGAGAGTCTGAGACATGCTGCCTTCCAACAGCGTTTCTCCTCCCAGATAAACAAATTCTCCGAGAGTTACATAACATACTCAAGGTCACTTGTCTAATGTGAATGGCAAAGGCCAGATGGACCCACAGACTCCAGACACCAGTGATCTTTCCACTTGACCCTGAGAACTTCTGAGCCAAATCCCGTGCCAGTGGAACATGATGGGCCCAGCTGCTCCACAGCACACGTGCTCATGCTACGTGCTAGGAAGCACCTGCACAAGAAGTAACTCGGGGACCAGATAGAATCGCAGGGATTAGTCCTTTACTCAGCACATATGTGGTTTTCAATTAAACTGCCTGTTGCTTTGCCGGCAAGAGCAGACCAGGGGATTTCCATGACGCACAGTCTCATCAGAGGGCTGCAAACTCTCAAATGGGCAAGGAACTTGATGTCCACACCCACCTCTGAGAGCACCAGTGTGACCTTCGCAGACAGAGCAGGTCATTCCTGGCACTTCACAAGTTCTCTCCCCCAGCTAATCTCACCGGCCAGAATGCAAGCTTCATATTTTGTCTGTCTGGGAAATCTTATGGAAAGAACTATTATTAGACATATTTATTTTATCAAGGAAAATATTCTCATAAAATGTTCAAGAAAGGATATTGCCTGGTTCCCAAGAAGCAGCCAGAGAGACCCCTTGAAAGAAACACACATATACATTTATGTCCTGAATATATATGTGTATATATATATATGTAATATACATATATATTACTTAGGTAAGCATATATTCATAAGTTCAGTAGGAAATGTTTATTTTCCTTTCAGCAATTTTTTTTCAGTAAACTTGAAATCTTCAATTTTCAGTTGCAGGAGTAACGAATATTCTAGTGCTTCTCAGACTTTAATACGCATGTGAATCATCCAGGGACCTTATTAAAATGCACTCCTATTTAGTAGACCTGGGTGGGACCTAAGAATCTATATTTCTAACAAGTTCCCAGGAGATGCTGACAAGTCACAGACCATGCTTTGAACAATAAGATTCTGATTTGCGGCAGATGAGCATCTTTATCACACATAAACAGTAACTGTTAAGGATCAGAATACATAAAAGGAACAAAAAATAATAAAAAACTATATTCAAATTAACTTACTCTTTATTGGATAACTAATTTCAAAAGAGGCTTCAGAATCTATGCAATGTCCCTTGGATATCATTATAAACAATTTCCACTCAATTTTACTAGAGCTATTTCAGAGTACAAGTTGATATATTTCGACTTGAGAGAAAGAGGAAGTAGATTGCCTTCTTTTTCAGAAGGAGACACAAAATACCCAGAACTCTGGGTATTCTCTTATTGCAGATCTGTGGGTAAATGAAGAATACTGGAGTGTATCAGATCATACCGACCTCTCAACATTGATTCTTCCAGTCTAGAAATGATTAAAATTTTATTCAAGCACATCCTCTTCGAATTTTGGGGAGAAATGTCCAACACCAGTATCATTCCAAATATTCTGCTACTTGGAATTCTACTCATTGCTTTGTTTAAATACTTGACATAAGTCTATTAATAATTATCTTCACTTTGAAGACTTAAAATATGAAATTGTTCCTAAAATGTGTTGGTAATAACTAGAGCACAAATGAAAATGGACATGCCTAACACGGTTGCTAAGAAGGATATGAAGAAATCTAGGGAATGATCCCCACAGGGAAGGAGCCCAAGCTTTTTAGGAGCAGAGACCCAACCTGTGAAACAATTATTACCAGAAAGGACACCAAAACTATCCGCACAAATGGCACACGTTATTTAAATGGTGTACTTAAAGGATGATGTAGTCAAGGAAAACTTGGTGGGCGGGGAAAGGTGGGATGTCAGATCAGAATCAATGGTGGTGGAATTTGAATCTGATCTTGAAGGACAGGAAGGATTTCAAAAGACGCAGAAGAGGAGAAGAATGAGATGAAGTGTGATGAAAATAAAGAAGTGGGAACAGATATTAAATTTGGGGGTCACATCTCTGTGCCAGGCACCAAGCCACTTGCTAACAAATAGATTAGCTAATTTAACTCTCCCAATTATTCTGCAGGTTGGGCATTCTGACCCATTATGATGAACTAGGGACAGAGATACAGGTTAAATGACTAAGGTCACACAGGGCTAAGGATTCCCACGGGGATTTGAATTTGGGACGATTTGATACCAGAGTCAATAATGGATCTCTCTAAACCAGCCGTCCCCAAGGTGCATCTTATGACATCTTGAGATGTGAATGTGAGTCAGGAAACAGAAGAGTTCAGTGGTCAGATAAATTCTGAAAGCTCGTAGAATAAATTAGAATGCTAATAATGTTTCAGATATCAGCTAACATTTATTGAATGCTTCCCATGTGCCTGGTTAAAATGGTTCTGTTGTTTTAACAGAGGATGTCTGAGAGCCTTTAATATTGTAATATGCATTGAGAATTTCCAATGTTATGTGTTGGGGAATAATGTAATAATCCCACATAAGATAACATGATCATGCAAACGTACAGTATTGAAATAGAATAATTGGAAATAGACTGATAGGCTTCAATTAGAGGGCATTATCTTCTGGTGGACAAGCTTAAGAGTTAGGTATTATGCCTGGTGAGTTTCCATTCTTCCCTGTATCTCCCATAACTTCACCGTAATATACAGCTCTGTTAGTAAACTGTATGCATCCTCCTGAGCTTGGGACCAGGGGTGGTTCTCAGGGAAGAGAGTGGAGAGTTCAGAGGTAGAGAATGCAACTTCTCTTGTGGTATCCAACAGGTAGATAAGCCAGGTCTAGTCATTCACCATTTGAAACATCAAGAGATGAAGGTGCTGGACAGGACATCAGTCGAGTCTCCTGCATCTTTTGCCATATCGGTGATAGTAACTATTATAATTTGGGAGTTCATAAATCTTTGTTAACTGTATCAGTGTCAGGCTTCAGTGAGCCACACATTGCCTGGTCCTGTGACATATTCAGTAACACGTGTCTGACAAAATAAGTAGGCTCTGCCTTATCTCATGTTCTATCAAGCCCACGTTACTAAATCCTCTGTGTCAAACACAGTTGACCCTTGAACAACGTGGGGATGGGGCTGCTGATGCCCTGTACGGTTGAAAATACACATATAACTTGTGAATCCCCCAAAACTTAACTACCAATAGCTTACTGTTGACCAGAAACCTTACCAATCATGTAAACAGCCAGTTAACACATATTTTGTATGTGATATACTGTATTGTTACAATAAAGTAAGTCGATTTAGCTTATCATTTTCCTGCCTTATTATGTGTTTGAGAGAGGCATTAGTTCCAATGTACTCTCGCCTGGCTTCTGCTGTGTTCATGGACCAATGCCTGCCAATGGCTGACTGTGTCCACAGGACACACAGTCCCTACAACCAGAAGGATCAGCCTGAAGTGATGTGACGTCACTGCCCAGCCGCAGTAACTTTTGCAACTTCTCCCCGCTAGAGGTCACTGTTACATCGCAGTTCCAGAAAAGAGCCTCGATTTGTCAAACAAACAAAAAAAACCTGGACTGCTTCCAAACTAGCCACTCTGGCTGTGTTTGCACAGAGAAATAGAACAAACAAGCAAGCCATTCATCGGATGGAAAATATATTTCAGATCACGTGAAGATAACACAAACTGTCCTTAGAAAAGTCATCAGAGGCCATTTGTTTTCAAATACTTAACGTTTAATTAAAAATAAATAAATTCCAGTTAAATTTTCTTCACATAAATGTAATTTCCCTTTTCATGTTATTGGACAATTCAGGAGATATCATGATAGATAGCTATATAACTCTGGGCAAGTACCTGATATCATTAAGCCTCGCTTATCTATAAAATAGAGGTAATAATTATACAAATTCATTGGACCACTGAGGATTAACTGAGATGCTATATGAAAAGTTCTTAACCAGATGTGTGGGACAGAATAAACATAACTATTAGCAATCATTAGTATTATCCATAGAGCCAATCAGGGTAGTGCCTACAAGGTTTAAACAAGTTTTTATTTGTAAATTGCTTAGAACAGGGCCTAGAACACAGTGAGGGCCACTTACATGCTTGTTAAATAAAATAAGTAAATAAATAAATAGACCCAAGTTAAAGCATAAATCCTAAATAGACAAATGCAAACATAGCCTTAAGAATTCAGAAACTTACCTGTATTATCGTATAATTCAACACGCTTATTCTAGAAGGCTGGGAAGAAAATGGGGACCTAACACAGGTCATTATTCATTTTTAAATTTCTAAATAACTACAGATTGCCAAGTGGCCTAAAGGGAGATCCTAACATAAAACATCTCTAATACGGGGAACTCAGAGATTGAACAGAAAAGAGCCATTTTCTACCTAAATGCATATCCTATGTTTACCCTTTAAATAAATAATCTCGTTTCATCAGATTCTGCCTCTTTTTGACACCTTCAGTGGGCATCAATACATGAAACTGCTTGTGTCTCTGGGTTTCAAGTATCTACCCTCCAAAGTTGTATCCTGCAACGACTGTGGGACAGTCCCAGCAGAATCAACAGTGTGTCTTCATGCAGTGGAAATTCAGTAATTCTTTATTGAGTAGACTAATATAGAATATGGGCACAGTGATCTAAATGACTTTGATACAGGCTAATTAACTACATTTACATTCCTGTTTCATCAAGTACATTTTTAAGGAAGACTGACTCTTTCAAAAACAAAACAGAACAAAAACTTTGAGCTACTGGTAGTGGAAAATGCTATGATTACTAGGACACTTTGGTGCCACTGCTTTATTTTGGGCTGAGGAGATGGCAGTTTGCCCACCATTGCCTGTTCATCATCAGGGCAAATGTCAATGCAGTGGAAAAGGTTAATAATTTGAATTATTATGAAAATAGTTTTGAACTTGCAAACCTCTGAAAGGGTCTTAGGGTACCCCAGGGGTTCCAGGGATTTCACTTTGAGAACTGCTGGTCTAGTGGATGATGTTCCAGTGAAAGACAGTGCTGAACAAGGTAGATTCATCATGTGTTCCCCTTGCCTGTTACATCCCCCTGTTTCTCATTCTTGGATAATTTGGGAAAATACCAAGGGCTGCTGGGACCTTTCTTAGGGTTTAGGGTGGAATGGGTGATGAGCACTTTCTTTTTTTTTTTTTTAAGGTTTTATTTATTTATTTGACACAGAGAGATCAGATCACAAGTAGGCTGAGAGGCAGGCAGAGAGAGAAGAGGAAGCAGGCTCCCCACTGAGCAGAGAGCCCGATGCGGGCCTCGATCCCAGGACCCTGAGATCATGACCTGAGCCGAAGGCAGAGGCCCCAACCCACTGAGCCACCCAGGCACCCTGATGAGCACTTTCTGAGGCCACACTATGATAGTATCTAAAGCCCTCTCCAGAGAACTGAAGGGGCATGCGTGACTCGGGGCATGCAAAGGCCTCTGGCAGATTCTAGGAGACCTAGAAGCTCCAAATAAAATATTCAGCTCGTGCTCATTCCTCCTCTCTTATCCTCCAGTGTCCAAGGGAGCTCAGAATCAGAAACCATCCTATAGACCAAATACATGCTAAAGGCAAAGATGTCCACGCTAGAAGGGGGCCCCTGGAATGACAGAAGCTCTGGAATAGAGGGATAGCACAATGCTTGTCAGAGGTTGATTATTATGCCCCGTCAGAACACTGCAGTTAAAAACTCCATGGGTATACCTGCACGTAGGCATTCCAGAAATAGCAGAGCAAAAGTCCATGTAGAATTGTATGGCTGGGGGCTCCTGGGCGGCTCAGTCGGTTAAGCATCTGACTCTTGATTGCATCTCAGGGTCATGAGATCAAGTCCGGCATGGGGCTCAGCAGGGAGTCTGCTTGAGAATCTCTCTCTCTCCTTCTCCCCTTACCCCTCCCCCTGCTCTCTCTCTCAAATAAATAAATATTTTTTTAAAAAAGAATTATATGGCTAGATGTGGGCAAATGCTATTATAAAACATTTTTATTGCAGAGAACGTAGAGTCATTTCTCAAGGACACAAGAAAAAATACATTTATGAATTAAAATCTTGTCTCTGTCATTCATTTCTATACTTACCCCTCACCCCAATTAGCTCAGATAAGCCCCAAACCATACAAAAAATAGAACAAGGAAAGCTTACAACCTTACAGTGAACACACTGCTTACATTTGGAACGCCAGTGCTAGAAGCTAAAGGTCTGGTAGACAATCAAGAGGCTGGGCTCACACGCCCCTCATTCCAGCTTGGTCACTGCCTTGCTTTAGAATTTCCTGAATTCCAGAATTCCAGAATTTACTTGGCCACTGACAGCAGCAGTCAACCTGCTGTCTCCCCACCTGAGCCTTCTAACTGGGCTCCTTGCTGCTCACATGCCCAGCTCCCGAGTTGAAGCCTTGGGGGAAATGTTCATAGAGGGAAAGCTTGAGGCTCAGGAAAGTTAAGAAGGAGGATACTCCTGCCTAGAAAGAAGTGGCGCCAAGGCAAGATGCCAGTGGGCCTGGCTGATGGCCAGCCATCCTTCGAGGCAGGCCTGTAGGACTGGAAGAGCTGCCCTGCCCGGGGCCGGCTGAGCCAGTGCCTGCCCAGAATACCCGTGGTGCTGCGTTCACTTGGGATATGGCCAACACGCAACCTTCACGGCCACCATGCAAAGGGCTGCCCACCCCTTCCGTGAAAAAGGCTGGCTCTAACAAAACAAAACACGTAAAGAGCAACCTGGAAAACACGGTTGGGAGGGTAATTCTGATTTTAGGTAAGAATAGTCCCTCCGAGGGCGCCTGGGTGGCTCAGTGGGTTAAAGCCTCTGCTTTCGGCTCAGGTCATGATCTCAGGGTCCTGGGATCGAGGCCCGCATCGGGCTCTCTGCTCAGCAGGGAGCCTGCTTCCCCAACTCTCTCTACCTGCCTCTCTGCCTCCTTGTGATCTCTCTCCCGCTGTGAAATAAATAAATAAATCTTTAAAAAAAAAAAAAAGAATAGTCCCTCCGTGTAATGAATCTTGGTCAAGTCCAGTTTGCCGCTCTTGGACTTTGAGACTCCCTTCAAAGAAGGATTTGGATGAGCTGACCGCCAAGCTTCTATGTCTAGGTCCCTAATCTCTGAGTTACAGCTCCTTGCTAGAGCACAGGTCATTAGTGTCCCATTTGTTATGAAATGCTACACTAACCTGGGCTCATCAGAACCCACAAGTGGACGAAGCCCATCAGCCATGGATTATACTGCAGGTTTGTGCCGGTATCCAAGTGAGCACATGTTATTCCTACCTAATCAATGGACTAGCAAATCAGACACTCTTCCTGAAGTCAAGGTTGTAAATGAGATTGAAGTGTATGGGACGCCCCTGGGAACCAACGATCACCTATATACAACTGAAAGTGCCAGGGTTTAGTCACCCGATGGGAGGGCTCTTGACCAGTGGCGATGACGCAATGCATCACTGTTGCCCACCCCCTCCCCCAGTCCTCTGGGTGGACAGTTCTGAGGTCATCCTACCCAGCAGTGGTCAGCTTTGCAATGTGAGGTCGTCGGGGCTTCTTTCCTTCTCTACTTCACACTTTCCAGGCCCCCACTCATACTTGTTGAAGTCAATTCCCAAAACAAACCATCTGCACACATGCTTTTGTCTCGACTCTGCCTTCTGATGGGACCTCAAGAGTGACCATGGGGAGAACACGGGTCTAGGCACTTAAGAAGCGCTACATAGACTTTAACTTATTATCCTTTTTCTGTGTACCCACTATCTCGGGGAACAGTTTGGATTTCTCTTCTCTCCATAGCTATCTGCTCATCATCAGTTTCTCTGGTCTTTGTTCTTGTCACTACGCAGTGAGCAGATAATGAGAAATAGAGTTGAAAATACCAGGTGGCACAGGGCAAAAAACCGGAAATAGCCCCCTGAGTCTAGGGGTCCAGAAGCTAATGTGGGACCACCTCATTGTTGTTAGGGATTTGGGGTGTTTTTAGGTTGTACACTAATAAACCAGTTTTAAAAGTGTATGTGTGTATGTGTGTATTACTGTGTCTTTGAAAATCTAGAATAAGCATATCAAAACCATGATTTCACTCTAGGGTTGCTTTCGCTAAAATTTTTTAAATGACTTGATGTGTGAAAATATTAATTGATAGGGGTTGAAGTAGTTTGCTGATGCAGCAAAACCCATGAAGGTGGACTGAAAACCTGAAGTCTGAGAAACACTATCAGCTCAACATGCTTTTCACAACTCTAATGTTTGAGGTGAATTTCATTATCAAGTATGTTAAGCGTTTTCTTAAGAGCAAAGACTTGACTTGCAACATTTGTATTTTTTACTATATTGCTTTAACTTTTAGAGAAAATAAGATTTTTTTCTCACATCACGCCAAGTAACATAAAACTCTCATAATTTTAATTATTCTAAGAACCTGAAATGACACAAACAATTTGACTCCTTGGTGTGTTTGATCTAGGACACCCAGAACTTTTACATGGACAAGTATTTGTCCCCGATGTATTAGAAAAATCTTTCAACTGTTTTATGTTCTATGGCTGTCCCTATACCTGTATGCCAATGCTATGTTTTATGTTCTATGGGTACAGAGTACATTAATATCACAAATAGGATTCCCCGGTGCCCTTAGAAAAGGCAGTTCCTGGGCGCCTGGGTGGCTCAGTGGGTTAAAGCCTCTGCTTTCGGCTCAGGTCATGATCTCAGCGTCCTGGGATCGAGGCCCGCATCGGGCTCCCTGCTCGGCGGGGAGCCTGCTTCCCCCATCTCTCTGTCTGCCTGCCTCTCTGCCTCCTTGTAATCTCTCTCCCTCTGTGAAATAAATAAATAAAATCTTTAAAAAAGAAAAAAAAGAAAAGGCAGTTCCTGAAACTTCTGTGCTTGTTCTTAAAGTCCCTAAAACTTTCTAAGACAGTAGGTTGTCCACATTTCTAAATAACCATTAGCAACTGGGGGGAGAAAAGCAATAAGATGTGCTACAAAAATCTGACTTAAGAGACATTTTCTTTGTAGTTAAAAAGTTGCAAAGACTTTTTGAAATACATTCCCACAACACTCCCAATTAGCGCATCTATCTTATTGACCTTGTCATTGGGAAATACTATAAAGGCTACATTCTGAGAGCTTGGGTGAATAACTCATTCTTTTCCATACAGAAGATGAAAACCCTCATGGTATTTCCCATAGGAGATCTGTTAAGCAGCCAAAAATGAGTAATGCTTGGACCACACTGACCAAGTCTGAAAACACAGACCTAACGGTGTCATTAGGTCAGACCTAAGGAGACTTAGAATGTTTTATGATCTATGATCTCACTTAAAAAAAAGAAAAGTCTGTTCCTGTCTATCCATCTTTCTCCCATCTCTTTTACCTTGTCCTCAACTAAGATGGATCAGATAATAAACCATTCCAAGGTTTGGCAATTCCTCTGAAAGTGAACTTAATGGTCCCCGAAATACTGATTGTGTCAGGGTCCTGTGGAAAGGCTCAGGGCCATAATGAAAGCCCAACGCCTGGAGCTCCCAGTCCTCCAACACCACCAGGATGCTGAGGGGGTGGCTTCTTGTTGAATAAATATAAAGAAGCCATCTGCATACAGGTATAGGGATATATGCCCAACTCCTTTGGAGAAATTTTTTAACTATAACTCATGCATTCTGAAACAGGATAGTACCACCCCCCCAAGGGGGTAAAATTGTTTCTTTAGGAGGGGTGAAAAACAAAAGTATACCTTATATGTATAAAGCACAGATACACCTGTACTATGTCACAGGTATACCGTATATCTGTGGTGTTTAGATTTCGTGGAAGGGATTTCACTAGTGAGAGAAAAGCCTAAAAGCTTTGTGTGGGGAGTAGATGGTGATAAAGCAAAGCGGAGGGACTCTGCTGTACACCCCCGTCCTCGGATTCAGGTTTGTTTCTGTAGTCTCTTCCCAACAGTTTATACTGTCTTGAAAATAACGTATCTTATGCTACTTGATAAAAGAATTAAATCTGTGGAAAGAGCTGCTTTCCCAGACACGAATACCCTCTCTTGGGAAGTGCTAAAATCCTTAGAATCTGAATTATTTCTCTTCTTTTGGAATTGGACTATTCTCCTGACTGAATTCCATTCCTGGAATAGCTGCGGCGTCACGTGAAAGGCATTATCCGGCAACGGTTCCAAAGAAAGAGCATATAGGCTGGGCGAGCTGGGTCCCCCAGGGGAGGTGGTCGCCCTTCACATGGTGCTTTCACCACAGACGTGATAAGGGGGACGGAAGTTTTGCTCTCGTGTCATTTTATTTTCATAATTAAGTCATATGCGTAGTAGGGGAATGGAGAGCCCTTAACATTATTTAGCTCTCGAAACAAAAATAGCTCGCCGACTTTAACATGCAGCAGGAACGACTGCTTTGAGGTTCCCCGAAAGTTGGTGCAAGTGTTTGGAATGTTGAAATGTGCCACATGCCACTATTATTATCCCAGCCCCTCCTAAGGCGGTAGTCTTGGGCGAGGATTAAGACGGGGCATGCATTCCGTCTCCTTTGGCAAGCACCACTCCCTGGTTGGAAATAGAACAGTAAATAGAACAGTAGAATGAATCTGTCTTAGTTAAAAGTGATGTTACTACCTGCGTGTCCTCCAGAGCAGGAGCCTGTCTGTGACCTCCCCGTGTCATCACGGACTGGAACACACGCCAGAGTAAGGAAGACGAGATAAGGCACGCACTACCTACAATCCAGATGTCTTTTCTTCTAAGTGCTAAGTCCATTTTCAGGAGCAGCTATGGAAGTCACTTGGCTTATAGGCTCCTTCCCTTCCCTGATCTGGCACGAGCCCGCTTCCAAGCACACACTTGTTACATGCCCGCTTCTGAGGAGTAGATATTGCCCGATGGCAGAGGGTTCTCGCAGGGTCCTGCGATCTGTCTTTCCAGCTACACGATCAACAGATAATCTGTCTCTTTAAAAGGAAAAATAGGATGGCCTGCATGACAGATCTGAAACAGGTGTGGGGGCAGAGACAGACCCGCTGGTGCCAAGCGACACCAACTCGAATGCACTTGTCCCCAGTTCAAGGACGATTAGCACCACAGAACCGGGCATCTGCCTCGTTGGCTGGGCCACCGCCAGGGAGCTTTCTCCTGCCCTTTGGAGCAAAGAGATGGGGGTGGGGAAAGGCAACTTTAAAAATCACAAAGCCTCCGCCCTCAGCCATGGTATTTTGATATCTAAGCCAGTCATTCTGAGCACTGCTGGTGGTACAATTTCACAGTGGTTAGTCAGGAAATGCCATCTGCTATTAAGCACACCAACTGCAATCAAAATAGGGAGATCCACGCTTTTCTCCAACCCACTCGGTGCTATTCACATCCTGTCAATAAATATTTTTTGTTTGGTCTTTGGAGTATTGGTAGCAGGCATTTAAGATTTTGGCTCTGTTAGAGGCATCCTTATTTCTACCCCCACAGCTCTGCCTCACTCCCCTGGTTGGGACTATGCCTTTCAGATGGAGGACAGGAACAAGGTTCCACAGGAAGTTGGGGGTGGGGAGCAAAGGACAAGGAGGGGGACATAGACGACCTTGGGCATAGAAAGCAGATATATGTATCATAAGCTGGAGTAGGCAAAGGGAGGCAGACAGAACTAATTGGGAGAGTAGAACTCTGCTTGTCCAGCCCTTTTGTCTTTTATTAAACAAATAGTGTGTGTGTGTGTGTTTGTGCACGTGCACGCGTGTGTGTGGGTGTGTGCATATGTATTAAACAGTAAATTATATCTAAGAGAAGTATGTGTACTAAACAGTAAACTATATCTAAGAGGAGTATAGCAGGGGGCTATTTACATAGGTAACAAAGAACTAACGAAAGAAGAAAACCTGGATTTGATTCTATAAAAATAATACTAATTACAGTTATGAGAATCATTTACCATCTATGAGTTAATAGTATCTACACAATCGCTAGTGAGCTCATCACTTGTATAGAGCAGATTATTTTTTTGTGTGTTTTACTTTATTTCAGCACCATGTTATGTAGGTTTAGACCTGGTTTGTTACAGCATATCTGCTAAAAGTTTTCAAAGTTCTACATTACTCAGGTGATTTTGAACTACCCTGTAGAATATAATACAATGAGAAAAGTCATAAGAAAACAGAATAAAAAGGGAAGTAGAAGAAGAAAGTGAAAAAGCCATAGAAGAAAAGTAGAATATTACTTTTTAACAAATTCAACAAAAAATAGAGGAAAAGAAAAAAGATAGCTAAAATTTATCTAGTGGAGGAAAAATAAGTGAAATAGAAAAACCTGGTTGAGACCAGGAAAAGAAAAAGAATCTGAGCATTACCGGCCTGGAAAAGGGAGAAAAGAGCCTTCTAGAAAGAAATTGCACTTCATGCCTCCCAAACAAAGCTTCTACGTCACTAGAGTACCCGAAATTCAGAGTAAATTATTTCCAATGCCCCACAGTGACATTTTCTACTGTGATTAGCAATGCTAGTCTTCTCAAAAAGAGAAGGAATAAAAAGAGAAAGGAGAATAAATTTTCTTCACTTATGGCAAATTATGGCAAGCATTTTTTTAGACCATCCCTGGAGAGTAACGACTGATATTGTAAAGATTTACTGTGGCCCCAGCAGAAGACGGAGACATGTCAATCTAGCTCTGTCTGCATACCTGCAGACATCTGAGCTGCTGAATGCCCTTCTCCACCCACCCCCGGCCAAGGCCTGCTGCCTCCCCTGGCACCCACTGACTGGGCCAGCCAGGGCCTCCAAGACCGTGCCCTTGGCAGCCACAGAAAGAAGAGCTCTGTGTCTCCCCTTCATGTTCCATCCATCCTCCAGAGGGCCAGAGAGAGACAGGGAAATTTATAGCTGGCATCTCTGGGCCCTTCGCCATTTACAAAGAAGCTGAATGGGACATATGGAGCTACCAGTCACTCATTTCCACCTTCCGCACGGCATCGACTGCAGGATCGAGGCCAGAAGGCCCGGGTTACACGCGGGACATCAGACCAAGTGCAAAGGAGGCTCCCTTAGGGTTTCTTAGGATCAACATTCTCAGTCTTGTCTCAAAAAGTATCCAAAAATATTTAATGTCGAAATCGTTTGATTTCAAATATCTTGGAGCAGTTTATCATGAAAACAACTCTTCCTAAAAATGTTTCTGTTCCAGTTTAGCACCACCTCACTCTTCAAAGATAATTCCTACCTCTAAAAACTATATCACAGAACCCAGAGAAAAACAGTACTGAAAAAAATAGTCCAATTCATATAAACTATTACCAGTAGATGGTTATTTCAAAGTTATCCAATAAGATTGTTTTATCTTCTCTGTCCTAGAGAAATTAATGAACAGAAAAAGGCATCCTTCTGTTTATTCATTTGCATCATAATAGCCCTAAGGAGGAAGCTCTTCACATGTAACTTCCATTTAGCCTGTGGAAATGTCTTTTTGGTGTATACTAAACAAGACATTAACTCATAGGGAAAGTAGAGGTCTCAAGAGACCTAAGTTTCAACCCAACTCATTTCTTTTCTCCAGCACGTTTTATCATTCCATACTCACTGACAGTGAGAAGACTCTTCTGCCCTAGTTACTGCCCTAGTTACAGCCCTGCTTCATTGTCCATGGCACTATTAGAAATGCCCTTCCTGTCCAAATAGTGCTCTATGGAACAACAGCTGGACAAAGAAGGATACTTCCCAATCCTACCTACTAAGAATCACCTGCTCTGATCTTTTAAAATACTCATTCCTAGCCTTCAGCCAGAATGCAGAATTCACTTCTACAGATCTGTTCATTCCACAGACATTCTGGGGATCTCTTCTGTGTTAGTTACCAGAAGAGTCCAAGTACAAGTAATTTAAGGTCTTGACCTTGAAGAGCACTGTTAAGAGAAAGGTGACAGACATTCAAAGCAATTGCATATGCTAGAAGAAAGGCACGGGCACCATGCTGTGAAGCCGACCCTGGGCCAGGAGCTGCACTTCCATGGATCCATGAGTGGGATTGGCTAAATCAAGAGAGGAGAGGAGGCTGCTGCTGGATGACATTTCTCGAAGGCTTATCATGATGACAGATACTGTGCTGAGTGTTTTATATACATTATCACAGTTAGCTTCCTCAATAGCCATCATCCCATTATTCTGATGAGGCAGCATCTTGGCTGAGGTTAGGAACTTGCCAGGGATCAGGATCTCATTGTGCACAATTGAGGGTCCAGGCATAACCTTCGGGGAAGGTTTGCTGGTCCCCGTCACTGACCCTCACTGTCAACAGTTACGCCACCCACACTTCGAGGAGCTCAAAATCTTGAGGAAATTAGAAACTCTTCTGTGGAGCAATTGTGCCCCTCAAATAGTGCATCTCTGAATTCCACACCCAGATTCATCCTTGTAAATGATCCTTCTCAAGAAATGTGTGTGTTTCCAGACGTTCCCTTTCATAACGTCTAAGCCACTAACCACAATGATGAGAAGCCTGCCGGTAGGGATGCACATTCAAAGGCCTCTCAATTACTTACCAAACTCAGTTGTATCATCCACAACACGTAATCCTCAGCGAAACACAACGAAAAATGTCTTAACCATAAACTCTCCTTAATTCTTCACAGAAGCGACAAAAATAGAATTTGACTAGTCTGATAAATGGCTACATTTACTGATTCATGGGAGAATAGATAAAGTAGAACTGATACTTTCTACAAGACTAAATTAGCACATAATTACCTCATTCTTTCCAGATCTTGAATCCTGTTCACTAGAACTTTCTTCCAGAAAACATTTCACTTTCTCAACCTTCTCCATGCAGTGGAAGAAGGCCATTTTCTCCAGTTTGTTACTGTTATAACATGTGTTGATTTCTTCCAGCCTCTTCACTTTTAACATCTTGGTAGTGAGTCCGATTAAGTTACTGTCTGGAGTGTGGTTTTCATCTCCCTCTGTCTCTGATTTGTAAATTAAGACGCAATCATGAGCTTTGAGCGTTAAAAAAAAAAAAAAAAAAAAGGAAACAAAGTTCTCAGCACTTACTCACATATTTAACTTTTGGAGAAAATGACCAGTGAGAACTTTGAAGTCCCTTCTATTTAAACTGAAAAGAAGATCCAAAATTAGGAAGAGAAATGCCAATGTTAATATCAAGTTTCAAATGCTGGAACTTTGAAAGAAAAAAAAAAGATTTTTCCCCCCACCTTTTCCTACAAAAGCGAACAGTAAAAGGTAACCTTCAGTTTCCCTGGGTGACTGTATTGTCACCCTTATTGTATAAAATAAGATTTATATCAAGTGGCCAATTTAACATAAAATACAAAATTTCGTTGTGGCTAATTGGGATTGCAGATTTCGCTCCTCCCATCCCCCGTGGGAGGGGCTCCTTCCTGTGTGAGGGGGTCTCTCATGCTTTCCCTGGGGGAATTTTGTCCATCTGGGGAGTGATCGTCACCAGATGGCTCAGTTCCAACGCCCTTCTCTGTCTACACCAGAAATGCTTATTTTAAAAATGAAATTTCCTTACAGCCCTCTCACGCAGATAAGATACCCAGTTTTCTTCGCATTGTCGTTAACTGCTAGGTATCAAGGAGTGCAAATCGTTGAGCTTTCCTTGAAATACTCTCATTACAAATTAAGTAACAAACATAATACCGCTCTGATACTAGAGATCTACACATAGTATGTGTCCACATACTTGATGGTGGGGGGGGTTGGGGAAAGAGAGATTGATTGGAATTTGCGCCGGGTTCTCACCGCTGACTGCTGAGGCCCCCTGCTGGAGATTTTCTGAACATTACTTCCAGCTTTTTCTCAAATTTAAAATCATCTGCAATTATCTCTACAAAACTTCATTTTTCATTCTCTGAACTCAGATAGTAAAATTCATGTATACCTTGAGTTCCAAATTATTAAAAATCCAATTCTCTGTTAAATTCTTCTTAGACACAAAGATTTTACTTCCAACACACTGAAATGTAAGTAGTACCAACCAGAGTTCTTTACAATATGTTATAGATCAATTCTAGCATTCCTTCAAATTGCCCTGAAAAAAAATCATTATTCAAATAAGGAAGCAGACGCATGGCTATTTCTAAGGCACGCTATGATGTATATACAATATGTAGTTGCAGATGGTACTCACGTTGGATCAGGAAGTCACATAAACATTAACATATTAAAAAGGAAAGAGATCCAAGATATAATTTTGCAAAGACATAAAAAATGGTAAGCTCTACCTGTAGTTTGGTACAACCTGTTATTTAAGGCAACATAGAAAGAGGAGATGTGAGAGGTTATAACAATTATTTAAAATACAGTAATTACCATGTATAAGAGGACATCCTAGGGTTTGGACCACTTCAAGTGCAGAGTATAATTTCCGGCAGATAAAAGGAAGTTTTGCAGAATTCAAAATGACTACACAATTCTCTGGTAAAGGTCTTTACTCTCAGTCGGTATAAGTCTTCTGAAAAGACAAGTGTCCACTCTGAAAGGAAGTATCCTCTCTCTCAAATGCCACTTTGAGCCCCTGTTTAAACTAATATGGTCCTTGATCTCATGTTGCTCAGCTGTTGCCTTCTTAGTCAGATGGGGAAGAACATTAATTTTAGACACCAGGCTTTTCAAGGCCAATGGCTCCATTTCAGAGGTCAGGTAAGGAGAGGATGTACTGGGAACAGTGGATGAAATATCACCTTCACCTTTTCTTCTCATCAGTGTGGTAATACTCTCAGAATTACCAAGCACCATTTGTCTTTGGCGATCTGATGCTCTGTTCTCCTGCCCCTTTCAGGCTCGTGATGATTTAAGTGCTTATTCCCAGCCCAGAGAATTCTGGGTGTGGGAATTCCACAGCCACCTTTGTTTGCCCATGTGACATGTAGAACATACACAACTAGAATATGAGAGAGCTTTTGAAAACACTTGGCAAGTTTTCGTTTTCTCAGTCCTTAAATTATTTGCCAAATCTCCAACCGTTTCTAGCTCTAGGAAAGGTCGACTTTCAAGCACCCACAGAGTTGCAAAATACAGGAATGAATTTTCATAAACTCTTCTTACAAAGAACACTGTGACTTTCCCCCCATTGTCTGTCACAGGTTAAGAAAAGAGAATCCAGTGCAAACAACCCACCTACATGACCCTAAAAGGAGTGTATTCCTAGATTTAATAAAGTGGCATAAAACCTCGACTGCCTTAGCTTGTAATACAGACAGCCATACAATTCTTCAAGACCCAGAAATTATTTCCCTCTTTGGAGCCTTAACTGACCCGTGCACTCCCCACACCAACACCAGCCTCTGGAGTTCTCTTGTTTTTCCAAAAGATAAGAAGATCTTATTCTTAATTCAGATCATTGTGCTCCATATAATATAAAAATACATTTTCATTTTGAGTAGCATATAAGGAATTACAGAAAACCTTTAAAAAGGAAAACTTTAGGTGTTTTTCTAGGATTAGAGAATTTTGTTCTTTAGGAGGAGTAACTAAACAAAACCAGGTATTTGCTAAAGATAAATTATTTAACAAAACTGTTATGAAAAGGGTGAACTGATTTGAGGTTATCAATTTTGCTTGGACTAGTTAAATTGTGAAAAGTGAGAAAGTGATAAAATGACAAATCTCCCTGCCCAAAGACAAAAATATGTATGGCCTTCTGCAGATTTGACCATAACTTCCACCCGGACCATCCAAACAGGATCAGATCTTCCATCCCCTCAGTCCAGCAAACCAGACACAGGCTCCAATGAACTAGAAAACAGCAAGATATGCTCTTTTGCTTTTTTTTTAAGTTATTTTATTTGAGAGTAGTTTGAGATCTACAGAAAAGGTGAAAAATGAAAAGATAGCACAGAGAGTTTCCATATTCCCTGTTGTATACCCAATTTCCCCCATTGTTAACATCTGACACCTGTCACAATTAATGAACCACTGCTGATATGAAACTGCATGCTTCATTCAGAGTTAATAAGTTTTTCCCTAATGTCCCTTTTCTGTGCCAGAATCTCATCTAGGGATTTTCATTCCATTTAGAGCCACCAGAATTTGTGATGGATTGGATCTGGGGTGTGAAAGGAAGCTGATGGACAAGGATGACTTTTCAATTTTTTTCCTGAGCATTTGAAGGACGGAGTAGACATTAACTAAGATGGAGAAAGATTTAGGGGGAGGAGCAATTTGGGGGGGTGGATAATCAGGAGCTAGGCTTTTGACAGGTCCATTGGACATTCAAGTTGAATAGGTTGTGAAATGGAAATCTAGACTTCAGGGAAGAAGTCCAGATTGGAAATATAAATTTGGAAGTCATCACATGTAGATAATTCTATAATATGTATTTGATAGATATTTGTTGATTAATTACTAGAGAGAAGCTTTTAAATTGTGTCTACTTATCATAAAAAAAGAAAAATCAATTAAAACAATCTATGCTACTTGTCTTCTAAAATTAGATGACAGTAGTCCAAATCCTGCTATGTCATATTATTTCCAGCTTCTGATAGCACAGAGGACAAGAAGCCTGATACAATACTCGACCATCAAAAACCAAAGCAAAACATAAAAACAGGTAACATATGCATGTCCATTATGATCTGTCTGCATAGCCTCAGCATCCTAAGTCCATACCCATAAAATAATTGGAATGTCTTAAAGATGCTCCAGTGCTTGGAAAAGCTGACAATGATGCTATAAACAGACTCGGTGATACTTTTTCTGGTTATCCCTGATGTTTTGGAGATAAAAATCCTTTTTGAAAAAAAGGAAAGTAAAAAGAGTACAAACCTCAGAAAAGCCACATTCTACAAAGCCATGGGAATTGCAATTCTTTTCAGGGGACATTTTCATTAATTAACAAGAGACTGTACTGTCAAAAAAGCCATATAAAGCATGCATTGCCAATGACTGTGTGCTGGTTGGCATTCAAACCAGGCTGGATAGTGCTGCTTATAATTTCTATTTGTACACAACATTCTGAATGTTTCCAGAACAACAAGGCTCTTGAACATTATTCACAAAAGTGGAGCAATCTTCAGAAATACCAAAATGCAAATGAAAGACATCCCTATTATCCACATAACTATTGAATTTCTTCCTTTCAAAAACCACCCTGAGAATGAACCATAAGAGCAAAAACTGATAAATTGCACTTCACAGAAATTCAAAATTTTCTCTTCAAAAGACAGCATAGGAAAATGAAAAGACAAGCTACAGACCTGGAGAAAATACTATGAAGTCACACATTTGATAAAGGATTTGTATCTTGAATATATAACCAACTCTTACAGATCACCAATATAATAACAACTTAATTTTTTTTAAATGGACAACAGATTTGAAGGACATCTCATCCAAAAAGACACATAAACCAGTGGTTAAAAAACACAAGAAAAATTGTTCAAAGTCAGTCATTAGGGAGATGCAAATTAAAATCACAATGAAATAGCCTTTGACACCCGCTCAAAGAGCTATAATTAACAAGACAGACAAGAGTAAATGTTGGTGAGGAAATGGAATGACTGGAACCCTCATCATACATGTTGGTGGGAATGTAAAATGGCACAGGTTTTGGAAAACAGTTTGGCAGTTTCTTAAAAAGGTATTTCCTGTGTGAACTAACAATTTTTTTTCTAGATATCTACCCAAGAGAAATGAAAACGTGAACACTCAGAGCTTGGTACATGGATGTTCATAGCACCATTATTGACAAGAGCCAAAAACTGGCAACAACACAAACATCCATCAACTGGTTTGGCAAAAAGTAAGAGATGATGCGAATACATCCATTCAAATGGAATACTGCTCAATAATAAAAAGGAATGAAGTACTGATCCCTGCTACAATTTGGATAAACAAAAATGTTGTGCTAGGTGAAAAAAGCCAGAAATAAAGACCACATATTAAATAGTTCCATTTGTTTGAAATGCCCAGAGAAGGCAAATCTACAGACACAAAAAGTAGATTCGTGGTTGCCTGGGGCTGAGAGCAGGAACAGGGATTAACTATAAATAAAATCTTATTGAGGTGATAGAAATGTTAAAAAGCTATTCTGTGATGATGTGTGCACCTCATTAAGTTTCCTAAAACATTGCTAGACTTGTACTTAGACTGGGTAGGTTTCATATGTAAATTATACTTCAGTAATACAATTAAGAAAAAAGAAAACCTAGTAATATGATTAACAAACAGTAAGCTTGTTAACAGGAAACAAAAGAACAAAGCACTATTGAACATTTATGGCCAGCTTTTCTAGGTGACCAAGGCTGGGATCCAAGGAGACCTAAATTATACCCATACTTGTTGGGTCACCTGGGGCCAAAGAAAAGGAGAAGAGAACAAGTGAGTGGGGAAAAGTCAAGACTCTCCCTCTTCTCTTCTTCCGGTATGAACACTACATAATGCATGATTTGTAATTAATAGAAAAATTAGTAGCAATTTAAAACTAAATTCTATCTCATTTTCTACTCAGAGACAGGAATCTTAGAGCAAGAGTAGTGATTTACAGAAAATCCAGATGCGCTTACTTTAGACCCTTAATATTTCCAAGTGACTTTGAGTAAGTAGCTAAATTCTGTGCAATAAAAAATGAAAATAAAAACAGGAGTGTTTTTAAAAAACTAGAGAAAAATATAGATGGGACCATGTAAAAATCAAACTCCTTCAGAAATATTAAACAATGTTTTAGTTCATTACCTCTGTAGTGATTTAATAATTTGTTCATCTAGTTATATCCTTTTTTACTTTCTTCTAAAATGTAAATGCATGTCACTGAGTAAATATACTGTGGCTTAAACAATACATGTAATATTCAATTGGAAGAAAAAACATTGAGTAAATACTATGCATAAGTAAATTTCCAAAACTCATATGACTTTCATATAATTTTTGTTAAGTATTTTTCCTTTCCTCTGACCTTTTTTCTTTTTTTTAAGATTTTTAAATTTATTTTATAGAGAGAGAGAGTGCATGTGAGCAGGGGCCAGGGCAGGGGGTTGAGGGAGAGAGAGAGAATCCCAAGCAGACTCCCCGCTGAGTGCAGAGCTCACAGGGGGCTTGATCTCAAGACCCTGAGATCCTGACCTGAGAGCCAAAATCAAGAGTCCCACTCTCAACCCCCTGAACCACCCAGGTATCCCTCTTCTGACTTATTTCTTAAACTTAAAACCTACAGACAATTTGCATGAATAGAACAATGAGTATCCATACACCCTTCTCTCTTTTTCGAGAGTAAGTTACAGACCTCAGGAAACTTTATCGCTAAATACATTAGTGTACGTCTCCTGAGAATAAAGATATTTCTCACCTAACAGGATCCAGTCACAGATCACACATTTAGTTGGCATGTCTTTTTAGCCTACTTCTATATATTTGGGGAAAAATCATGCAGTCGTCGTTTTGGGGATTTTTTGTTGTTTTTTTTTTAACCCTTCATGACATTGATATTGTTGGAGACTCCAGACCTATATTTTCACAAACTATCTCTCAATTTGAATTTTCTCCTTGTTTCTTCATGTTTGGAACTGAGCAAACCACTGGGTATGAAAACCACGTAAGTGATGTTGTGTATTTCCGAATGTCACAAGAGGCGGTACGTGGTGTAGCTTGTAGTATGATTAGTCATGTGAAATTTGGTGATCTGATTAAGTTTCTCCAATGTAAAGTTACCCTTTTCCTTTTTGGAATTAATAAGCAGCTCTGTGAATTTATGGATATCCCATTCCCCAACAATCTATCACCCTGTGATTTTAGTATCTATTCTTGCCTGAATCCATTATTACCACAGCCATTCTTAAGCAGTGATTTTCTAATTGTATCATTTCTTCTACATGTATTAACGGGTATTCATCTGTAAGAGAAGAGCTCTCCATCTCCATCCTGGCCCCCTTTGCTTTTTAGTATCACCATGAACTGGTGGATTTTTAAAAAAATGAATATGCATTCCCTATATTATCCATTTTGACATTCAGTTTGTTCTAGATCTGATACGTGGGAACACTTTTGGGCATGTTCCTGTGTACTTTTGACATGCCACCATTATCTTTTGAGTTCTTCCTTATTTTTATGGCATAACAAGATGTTCAAAGCTCACGTTGCACCTTTCCAGTTCTATTTCTAGAACCTGCCATTTCTCAAAGGAGCCCTGGCTCCTTTTAAGGAAGAATGGTATTTAGAAATTAAGACAAGGGCAATAGGAGTATTCTTTGCTACTGGGGTGTCATTGCTTCTAGCTCCTTCATGGACAAAGCTAGGAACTATAATTTTTTAAAAACCATGAGTTCAAACTTGTAAATTTCTAATTCCAGCCTAATACCATAGAATTCTTTCTTCCCCTTCCCCCATTCCATATACATATCTCCCTCCCATTGATTATTTAACTGTAAAAATTAAAAACACAATAAAATGCTTACTACAAGGTAAAATCCATGCTGCTATGTGACTATCTATTCCAAATAATGGAGCAAAGTCTAAGAGTGTTCATGACCAATTTTTAAATTTTTAAAAATTCCTTTCTACAGCGTGAATCATCATTTTTTTTAGTTTTTGGAATTGGAGGAAGGGTATATTTATGCTTACATTCTTGGGAATGCTTTTCTACCTTCTAAATTAGAAGTGAATTTCAGGAGCTAGAAGAGGCTTATGATAGTAACAAGGCATGAAATTACAGAAGTGCAAAGCCCAAGTCACGCTCTTCTGACCAAACGCTGGCCTGCTCTTCCCATGAGGGTAAGGTTCAGGGGAGAAATTTTCCACAGGGAAAAATACTGCAGTAGAGAGGGTGTTAGTGGCTGATGAGGAGATGGGTGAATACTTCACCTACTTTTAGGGATGTGTTATTCCCTACTAAAGGTAAAAGTTGTATTTTTAGGTAGAAAATAAATCTGGCTATTAAGTAATGGTTCACAATAGGTTCTTAGGTTTTATGCTATATGCTCAAGAGCATTGATTTTTTTTTTTTTTTTTTTTTTGGTGCAAAAGGACCATAGGAACTGGAAACATGGCATTATACAGAAAGGACTGTAGAATCTGTGGCCTTCTAAAGAAACATTCTCGGTGTAAATGAAGCCTGGATGGACATAGGGCAATGGACACTCTCCTATACTTCTGGTTAGGCTGTAATTTGTTGTAATCTTTATGAAAGGCAATTCAGACATACCCTTTGACACTCAAGTGCATTCCTAAGAATTTTGCCTCCCCCAAAATAGAGTTGCACATAAAATATTATCTTTGAAGTCATCCATGATGACATTATCTATTATATATAAAACCCTGAAAGAGAACCCAAGTACAAGCTGCTCAAATGCATATGGTACTTCTATAAAAAAGAGTATTATACTTCTCATTAAGTCCCATGTAGAAGACTGTTTAACAACACGAGAAAAGATGACTGTAGTAGTCATCTATAATCTGACTATAGAATTATAGATGCAATTTATAGATTATAGAATAGTATATGCAATAAGTATATGCAATAAGATTCCAATTTTGACTAATAAAAGATACTCTGTAAATATATAGATGAATGGAAATACAAATAGATACACAGTTAGGAAAATGGATAAGGTTGCTACACCAAATATTAACAATGGTTAACTCTAGGGGTGGGAACTACGGTTTGTGCTTTTCAAGAATTGCCAATTTTTCTAAAATAAACATGTATTTTCCTCTTAATCTGAAAAAAAATGCCATTAACATAATAAGTGCCATAATAAGGAGACCATCCTAGTGGGTAAAGCATGCACTTTGGAAATAGTTTAGGCTTGCATTTGAGGATTATTGTCTGAATTCAGCAAAGTTGCTCCATTTTCCTGAGCTTAGGCTTTTTTCATCTGTTAAATGAAGACATTTACCTTATAGGGTCATTTAGATATAAGAAATGAGATACGAATGGCTGGTGCATCAGAGGGACTTGATAAATGTCAGCCTTTATGGTTATCATTGGTAATATTAGCAATAATATTACCTATATAGTTAATATAGCTAATAATATTATTAGCAATAGTATTAACAAATCTCATAAAAAATAAAAGATATCAGTTGGAAATGTAAAACTTAAATTCTAAGGTGGAAAAATACAACCAAGTATCTCAATTTTCAAAAAAAATAAATAAAATAAAAAAAATAAAAATAAAAAGTATCTCAATTTTCTTAATAGCATTGCAAGATCACTTATTGTTACTGTACATCAGGGCCTCACTAGCCTGTGGCTGCAAAATGAAGTCATGCTAACCCGAAATATATTTTTGTTTCATTGGAATATACATATTTATAAAGGACATACAACTATATGTACAGCTAAGAAATAATTGGAGACACCCATAATAAAGCCACTAGAATATTGCCAGCACTCCAAAATCCTATTCCCTTGTTCTCCCCCTTAAATTAACCACTAATTTGAAATTTTATAATAATTTCTTTGATTTTTGTTGTAGTTTTATCACTTGTATGTGTACATTAAATATACACCTTTGTTTTGCCAACTTTGGATTTGTATGTAGCTGTATTGATACTATTTGTTATTTTGTATTTTTATTTTGTACCTTTTTTTCTGTTAAAACTGTCTTTGATTCATCATATTATTGGGCATAGTTGTCTTTGTCATTTTTCATTGTTGTGCAATATTTTGTTCTAGAAATATTACACAATTAATGCATGCACCCTACTATTGATGAACATTTTGGCTGTTTTCAGCTTGGGACTTGTATGAAATTGTTGTGTGTCCATGATGTATAGTTTCAATGTACACACAATATAGATTCTCACCAGCACTGTTAAGAATGTTCCTATTGCTCCATATCTTTCACAATACTTTTTGCTGATCTAGTGGACATACAATAATATATCATTTTTTAACTCGTATTGCATTTCTCTGTCTACTGGAGGATCAAGAATATTTTTATATATCATTTGGCCTCTGTCTTTTATTAAGTACATATTCTTTGCTCATTTTTTATGAAATTTGCTATCATTTTTCTTATTGCCATGTATTTTTCATGTATTTTGTTACTATTAATTAAATTTAATTATATTTAAATAATTTTTAAAATAATCCAAATACTGTGCTTGACAGTAATGTGTAAAGTCAGAGAAAGAAATAAAGGGCTTTAAAGATTGGGAACAGGGAGAAGGCCAACCTCACTCAATAACCATGTAACATTAGAGATGTACATGAACCATGAACATAGATGTAACATTGACAGAAATGATGCTCACAGACATCCTGCTTCTGGTTTCTGACTTCAAAAGGAAAGGTTTTACTATTTCACCATTAAGACTAAAATTTGCTCTAAAATTTTCGTGGATTCTCATTTTCATATTAAGAAAGTTTCCTGTTTTGGGCATCTGGGTGGCTCAGTCAGTTAAGCATCTATCTGCCTTTGGCTCAGGTCATGATCCTGGGGTCCTGGGATTGAGTCCTGCATAGGGTTCCTGGCTCAGCAAGGACCCTGCTTCTCCCTCTCCTACTCTCCCTGCTTGTGCTCTCTCTCTGTCAAATAAATAAATATTTTAAAAACAAACAAACAAAAAGAAAGTTCCCTTTTACTCCTAGTTTTCTAAGAGTTTTAAAATCATGATTGGATGTTAAATTTTGTTAAGTGCTTTTATTTTCGTGTGTCTTTTGAGATGATTGCATGGTTTTCTCCTTTAATCCATTTATGTGGTTGATTACATTATTGAATCCTCTAATGTAAAATCAACCGTGAGTTTCTACATGTTAATATTTTGTTTTTAAGATTTTTCCATCTATGGTTCTTGAGTAAGTTTACCTTATAGTTTTTTCTTTTAAAAAAAATTCTTATGGGGTTTTCAGCCTTCTTTCTGTTATAATAGATGCATTTAAGTTTATAAATTTAAATTTATCTCTAAATATTGTTTTAGGTTTTGAAATGTAATATTTTTATATCATTGATCTCAAGATATGAGGGTTTTTTTAGATTTTATTTGTTTATTTGACAGACAGAGAGAAAGAACAAGCAGGTAGAGCGGCAGGCAGAGGGAGAGGGAGAAGCAGGCTCCCCGCTGAGCAGGAATCCAATGTGGGGCTGGATCCCAGGACCCTGGATCATGACCTGAGCCAAAGGCAGATGCTTAACCGACTGAGCCACCCAGGCGCCCTGAAAATATGTTCTTATTTCCATTCTGACTTCTTGACTAATGGATTATACAAAATGTGGGTTTTTTTCCTCTATAGAGGGTGTCCTCGTCCTTCTGCCAAACACTGGGAGCACTTTTCAGAAATTCAGGGCCTAACAAGTTTTCGGCTTGAGGCTCAACTCAGGAAAGTGCAAGGCCACACTGCAAAATCACACAGAGCCGAGCCTGCAGCCACACTGCTCAAAGATAGGCTCTTTTAATATTATTGCTTAGTGCCAAGACAACCTTTCCCACGGTCTCACAGGAGTAGTTACGCCTTTAGGTTTACTTCTGGTTCACTCTTACCATCAGGGTATTGCCCCTTGGAGGTACCAGCTTAATGGAGGAAGTAGTGGTAGACCCTTCTGCTTGGGTAGACCCCAAGCTGGTCTACTGCCATTCTCATCCCACAAGGCCACCAAAACCCAAGCCCACATTTGACAGAATTGACAAAAGCCCGTAGGGCAAGAGGAACTTTTGTGTGAAGGTCCCTCTTGTCTCTGGATTTGGATTTCCCTTGACATTTTGCCTATTTTATCAGGCCTTTGATACTTGAAAGATTTTTAAAATATTTTACTCAGCATCTTCAGTTGTTTTCAGCAGGAGTGTTGATCTGAATTTCCCAGCTGCCATTATTGAAAATGGAAGCCCCTCATATTCATTTTTTTTAAATTTGCTTATGGTGAAATGCAGAAGTTTAAAATACTATACAGTTAAGTGGGTTTTAAGATATGTGTATACCCAATTAACCAACAACCCAATCAGGATATAGAACATTTCCATTATGCCCCCTTTCAGTCAATTACCCCAGAGACAACCACCCTTCTAATTCCTTTTTTCTTTCTTAAGATTTATTTATTTACTTTAAGGAGTGAGGGGGCAGAGGGAGAGGGAGAGGGAATCCCAAGCAGACTCCCCCCTAAGCATGGAGCTGGATGTGGGGCTTGATTTCACAACTCAGAGATCATGACCTGAGCCAAAATCAAGAGTCGGACGCTTAACCTACTAAGCCACCCAGGCACCCCCACCCTTCTAATTTCAAACACTACAGTTTTCCTGCTCTTACCTTTTCTCGAACTTCCTATTAATAAAATCACAGTCTGTGCCGTGTCTGTCTTCTTTCACTTAACATAACATTTGTGAAAGTCTTGTATGTTGTTGCATGCATCAGCAGTTCATCCTGTTCTATTACACAGCAGTATTTCACTGTGCGAATAGACCACAGTTCATCCCTTTACCTACTGATTTACATTGTTTCCAGGTGTTTTTGTTTGTTTGGTTTGGTTTGGTTTGGGGTTTTTTGCTCTTACGAATAAAGCTTCTATAAATAATCTTAAACAATTTTTTTGTAGACATGTTTTCTTCTCTCTTGGGTAAATACTTAGGAGTACAAGTGCTAGGTCATAGGGTAGGTGCATGTTTAATTTTACAAGAAATTTTTCAAAGTGTTTGTACCATTTATACTTCCACCAGCAACGTAGTAGCAACGTAGGAGAGTTCCAGTTGCTCTACCTCATCATTGACATTTGGTATTGCCTGTCATTTGAATTTTAATCATTTGCATGGGTATGAAATAGGAATCTCCCTGTATTTTTTAAAATCAACATTGTTCAGATAAAATTTGCATTAATAAACTGCACTCATCTTAAGGGTAGAGTTCGATGTGGTTTTTTTTTCAGTTTGATATTTTTATAAATATATACAACTTTGTAACCATCTCCTCAATCAATATACCATGTTGCTGTCACTATTCCCCAAAATCCATAATACTCTGTCACCATCAATAATGCCCACCCTTCTGCCCCAGATAGCCACTGACATGAGTTCTAGTTCACTAGAGATTAGTTTTGCCTGGTCTAAAATGTCACATAATTAGAATCATACAATATAGACTCTTTTGTGTCTGGTTTCTTTCATTCAACATGTTTCTGAGATTTATTTATCTTGCCATATATATTGGTAGTTTATTTTTTACTGAGTGGGATTGCATTGTTTGACCGAACCAAAATTTGTTTTTCCATTCATCTGTTGATGGGCTTTCAGAATGTTTCCAGTTTGGGGCTATTATGAATAAATCTGCTATGACCATTTGCATACAAGTCATTTCATGGATATGTTGTAGACACGTTTTCATTTCTCTTGGGTAAATTCCTTAGGAGTGGAATCACTGGGTTATGCAGCAATGGTATGTTCCACTTTTTAAGAAAATTGCCAAATGATTTTCCAAAAATGGTTATACCATTCTGGTATACGAGCAATGAGTTAGAGCACCAATTGTTTCTTGTCTTCCAATGCTCAACATTGTCAGTCTCTTCTTTTCAGTCATTCTAGCAGGAATGTAGGGGCATGTCACTTTTTAAAATATTTTATTTATTTATTTGAGAGAGAGAGAACAAGTTGGGGGGAACTGAGGGAGAGGGAGAAGCAGACTACCCACTGAGGAGGGAGTCTGACATGGGGCTTGATATCACGACCCTGAGAGCATGACATGAGCCGAAGGCAGACGCTTAACTGACTGGGCTCAGGCGTCCCTCATTGTACTTTTAATCTGCATCTCCCTGTGCATGTTTCCCGTGTCTCCTAGTTCATGTCTCCTTCATGAACTATTCTTTCACACCTTTTCCCCATTCTTTTTTATTATTGAATTGCAATTATTCTTTATATATTCTGGACGTAAGTCCAATATAGATATATGTATTGAAATATTTTCTCTCAGTCTATGGCTTGTGTTTTTATTTTCCTAAAGATGTCTTTTGAAGAGCAGATGTTTTAAATTTTGATGAAGTCCAATTTATATATACATATATTTTTTAATCACTAGTTGTGGTTGTATTCTCCCAAAATATCATTGCCCCAAAGTCATAAAGATATTCTTCTATGTTTTCTTGTAGAAGCTTTATACTTTTAGCTTTTACATCAAGACTTGTGATCCATCTTGAATAAATTTTTGCCTGTGGTGTTAGGTAGAAGCCAAGGTTCATTTTTTCTCTTTTGTTTATTCAGTTTTTGACAAGATCATTTGTGACCTTCACCTTAATTTTTAATGCCTTTTTTAAAAGGTCTCTAAGATTCTCCTTGGCAATGCCTCACTCTACCAACCAGTCACCTAGCAGCTCCCAATGTATCCCCAGCTTGTTTCTGGAAACTCCTCAAAGAGTTGCTTAGTTTGTTTTACCAACTATTCTGTAGGCTGCTGTCATCATGTCATGTCTGCAGGGCTGCACACGTAGTGAAGGCCAAGGCTCAAGAGCCTCCTTGGAGAAGCCTGACTACTGCTACAGCTCATGGCGTCCAAGGTGCAAACATCAATGTCTATGCTGGATTTGCTGTCCACAGGTGCTGTCTACAGGTGCTGTCCACAGGTGCTCGGGGGCCAGGGCAGAGTTAGGGAATATGACCTCCTCTCCAACTCAGTGCTGCTGGGTCTTCTAGATCCCAAAGCAGCATCATTTATGCCCAGAACATTCAGTTTCTCATAGTTTGTTCACCTTCTGGTCTTCAGCCCTCTCAGCATGAGGTTTCAAATGCAGTTGATTGGCAAGAAAGAAACAGATGTCATGGTAAACCCTCTACATCTTCTGCCATCTTCAGTTAAAATCCATGTCTCCCCAAAGCAACTAAGTCTGACTTCCCAGTGGCAATTCTCCATTGTTCTAGATGACCACCTTATTCTCACCTGAAGAAAAACAAAGGTATCTTTTTTCTTTGTGGAATGTTGTCTCAATACCTCCGTGTCAGCAGGAAGTCTTCATCAAAATTTTCCATATCTGAAAACCCAGTCAGGTGACTTTTAAGAAGAAACAAAATGATCCAAATGTGACCCTTAGGAGAAAAGTGTTAAGTCTGTACTTGAAGCCTGCCTGATGGCTTTTATTCATGGATTCCATTCAAGTACATTCCTAGTATCCCCTACATGGCAAGCCTGTGGTCTGGCCCTGAGCAAGCAAGGTGACAAATTCTATCCTATAATGGAAGTAGAGGCAAGGAGTGCAAATAGACCTGTAAATGGGCAAGTATAATCCTATGAGGTATCCACGATAAAGAACAGACAAGGAGGTGTCAAAAGGTACCAGAGCATATGGCAAAGGGCACCAAAGCAGCTTGGAGGGTTGGGGCAGGTAAACAGGACTTATCTAAATTGAAGAATAAATAGTAACCCAGACATAGCAAAGGACTAGAAGGGAACTCCAGGGTGAGGAAGGAAGACGTATATGTGTGAAAATATGATGATTATCTTTAGATTTTTGCCATGAAACATAACCATGGCTGCTAGTTTGTGGCAAAAAAAAAAATTACCTTAAAGAGGCATCTTTCGCCTATTTCACTAAAAGTTTTTTAATCAGGGATTGAATTAAAATTTTGTCTACGCCACTTCAAATTTCACTTTAGAATATTAGGAGACCTGCTTTCTCCAATAATTTAATAATACCTAGTACTGGTTAACACAAATAAAAAAGAAAACAAAATAATAGACACATGCACTGAAAAGGGAAAGGCAAGAGTATTGTTCTGACACCAATTCTCTGACACTGCCAGCTCCGTGACCTGTAATTCAATTCAATTCTGACACCAACTAACCAGGGTTAGTATCAGGCACTGCCGGCTAAGGGCACAGTCCTCCACAAGACTGCCCCACACCATCCTCAAGTCTGAGGGGCCAGCTACACTCCTGAGGGTTTCTTATGACCCCTCAGTTTTGGATAATTCTCTAGAACAAATCGCAGAATTCATTGAAGCACTCTACATACAATTACAAGTTTTTAGTAAGGGATACACAGAACTCAAGGTCTGGAAGGGTACCAGACGCAGAGCTTCCATCCCCTCCCCCACAAAGACAGGGCTCATTACTCTCTCTGCCCATCAGTATGTTCACCAACCAAGAAGCTCAACTGGGCCTTAGTGTCCAGAGTTTTTACTGGAGTTTCATTATGTAGGCAAGATTGATTAGATCACTAGTCAATTTCCAATGTCCCTCTCAACCCCCCGGTTGGTCTGAAGTTCTAATCTAATCTAATCTAATCTAATCTAATCTAATCTAATCTAACTTTTCCAAAACTATGTAAGAACTCATCAGAGGCAACCTGATTGGCATAATAAAGGCTCTCTTGCTACTCAGGAGAGTCCAAAGGTTTTTGAAGCTCTGTGTCAGGAACTAGGGACAAAGTTCAGATATATTGTTTTTCTATTATACCAATAGAAAATCACTTAAAACCAATAAAAGAGTTCTAAAAAAGCCAAATATGAAATAAATTAATAAAAATTCAGTGCATTTCTTTTACACCAATAAGACCAGTAAGAAAATAGAACAATCAGAAGACCTTATTACAATATCAAGAAAATGTATATAACCTATTCGAATAAACTGAATAAAAAATGTGGCATAGATTCCAGAAGATACAGGGGAATGTCAGGAAAGAAAGGAACATGAGGTTAGGTTAAGGGAGAGGATCACAAAGCAGAAAGGAGAACAGATAATCATAGGGCTCACTTCTAGGATGGTGACTAAAGATGTCAGGGATTAACTGGACTCAAAATGTCCAACATACCTTGGGTATGAATATGAGGAGGCAAGATGATGCCTGGAGGTTCAATAATACTTGTGGTTACTGACCAGAGGGCTTATTTGAGTTACACACTGAATACATCATTCCCAAACTGACTCGGGGGAAGAAGGACTGAGAAGATTGTTACACTGCTTAAAGTAAATTGCCAAGGCCAGTTGAAAACCATCAGTGGGTTATTTGAAGAGAAAATTTAAACCTAGATTTTATTGCTTTACAATGGTCTCATTTCCTGCAACCTTATCATATGGTTTAAATTTATTTGTATTTAGCTGATTTTAAAAGAAAGTTTTAATTTGGTTAGAAAACTGGTATGGTAGATTCACTTTATTTTTCTACCATCACCATCTAGTGGAGAAAACTCCAAACTTCAGGCAGAGCTAGGGTTCAGGAATAAAATAGAGGCATTGTTGTGTCTGGCACTACACTACACACTTTACATTTACAAGGTCGTTTGCTTCTCACAGCAGATCATTTAGTGCCTCCTGGAGGTAGGCATTGTTGTTCCTCTTTTAGGTTTGGAAACTGAGTCTGAGAAGTTGAGTATCTTGTCCAAGGTCATGCCATGGTCAACTCAAACCCAGATTCCTAAAGTCCATGTCAAATGCCATTTTCACCTCACAGTACATCCAAATACCTCAACTTTATTCATGAATATTGCATCCATGAATGACCATGGATGCAAAATATATATACATATATGAAAAATTTTCTCTTTTCTTTATATTTTTCCCTTTTTCCTATTATTTCTAATATATTATGTATATGAGCAAAGGACATGTATTAAAAAGAAAATACTGTATAGTTTTGTATTCTAACTTTTACTCCATATTATGTAAATACTTTCCCATTATAATAAATACTTTTGATTTACTCATATATACATACACTTATTAGGTAACAATAAAGACAGATATAGAATTACATTTATATGTAAATATACAGTGTAATTCCGAAATGCATTTTAAAAGACTGGAAGAAGCTGCTAAAGTATTAACTATGCTGATCTCCGAGTAGATTTTCCATAATAACATGTATTATTTCTAAAAAGATATATATTTTAAGCCTTACATTTACCAAAAGAAAAGACATTCAAGAAACTTTACAGTTGTGCCTGGGTGGCTCAGTGGGTTAAAGCCTCTGCCCTCAGCTCAGGTCATGATCTCAGGGTCCTGGGATCGAGGCCCGCATCGAGCTCCATGCTCAGCAAGGGAGCCTGCTTCCTCCTCTCTCTCTGCCTGCCTCTCAGCCTACTTGTGATCTCTCTCTATCAAATAAATAAATAAAAATCTTTAAAAAAATTTAAAAAAAGAAACTTCACAGTTGTCTAATTTGTTGTAATTATTTAAAAATAATTTGCTTGTGTTAGGGGTCCCTATCTTTCTACAATCGTTTAAAATTAATGTAGTGTATTACATTTCCATATTCAGTAACACTTTCCTTCACGACCTGTTTTGAGGACAGCGCTAGAACCTGAAGAGTAGCAGAATTTGCCACACCAAAATATACCACTTTGGCGTAAGGATTAAAATTGACCCTTAAACAATACAGATTTGAACTGGGCGAGTCCATTTACACATGAATTTTTACCAATAAAAACAGTACTGATATGTGGAATTTAAGAAACAAAACAAATGAACGAAGGGAACAAAATAAAGAGAGAGAGAAAAGCAATTCAAAAACAGACTCTTAATTCTAGAGAACAAACTGGTGGTTACCGAGGGGAGCCGGGTGATGGGGATTAAGGAGTGCACTTGTCCTGAGGAGTACTGGATGGCATATGAAAGTGTTGAATCACTATAGTAAATGAATAAATTAAATTAAATTAAATATTTGAGACTGCTAAAAAATAAAAATAAAAACAGTACCGTCCTATAAATGGATTTCCTATTCCTTATGATTTTCTCAATAACATTTTTTCTCTAATTTACTTTAAATATAGTATATAACATATACAATATATAAAATACATGCTAATCAACTGCTTATGTTACGGGTAAGGCTTCTCATCAACAGTAGGCTATTAGAAGCTAAATTTTGGGAGGATCAAATGTTATAGATGGATTTTCGACTGAGTGTTAGGGGGAGATCACTGCCCCAATACCATAATTGTTTGAGGGTCAACTAACTGTATCTTGAGCTGAAGGCAATTAAGAAGCAGCAGACACAAGAAAAGCTCTCTGCTCTCCCCCCATTTGTCTAAAAGAAGAATATAAATTTGTAAAGACGTCTCTCCTCCCCTCTCTACCAGAAAGGACAGAATTACCAGGGGGAGCCTGGGTGGCTCAGTCCGTTAGACCTCTGACTTGATTTCAGCTCAGGTCATCATCTCAGGGTAGTGGGATCAAAATCTACATCAGGCTCTGCATTCAGCATGGAGTCTGCTTGAGATTCTCTCTCTGCCTCCTCTTCTACCCCTCCCCGGCTTGCACTCGCTCTCTAAATAAATAAATAAATGCAATAAAATAAAATCTTTTAAAAAATAAGAAGAAGAAGAAGTTAGTTACCAGAGGCAACTCTAGACCCTTATCAGCCCACAGATGGCACCAGAGGAATCACGAACTTAACTGGCCCTTATCTTCCATTAGTTTCTCATATATTTACCTTTCCACAATTTGTCACTCTTGAAACTCAGTTCTTTTCCTTTGTCTTGTCACTCCTCTACAGATTTATTATTCTTTTGTTAAGATGCAGTAGGCCCAAGTTCATCACTAAGCACTTCCAAGTCTATCAGTGTCTTATGTGTTAATGTTTTTTCTTTCTTTCTTTTTTTTTTTTAATTTGTTTTCTCTTTTTGGTCTGTCCTTTGTAAATTTGATTCACTGGTAGGGGAAAAGACTTTTTCCTTTCCCTAACAAACCTCTTCTCAAAGTACTTGCTTCTGTGATGTTCCTGAGATAGGCTATAAAAGGTCATGCTTTTTCATATTTGCACCATTTCATATTATGATGACCAAAGGATAAAGATTCTTAACTCACTTTTACATCCTTTTTCTATTAATTTGATTTTTGAGCCTAACATATCTGGTCAGAAAACCATGCAAAACCCAGATCTCACACCTTTTCACAATTACCAAGAGGCTGGGCCACACACTTCACATCCAGTATCAATTGAAATAATTCTTCATTTACCCGACTTTTTGATGACTATTGTTTATCTAATCCTACTTCCTTGTGAGTCATTCCCCTTTTTGTAAAATCATCTTATATGAAGACACTTATAAAATCTTTAGGCATTTGCTTTGGTATACGTTTCATGGAGATGTTCTTGTACAGATTAAATAAAGATCTCACTCTTGTCAACTTTTAGAAAGTTCGTTCTTTCCTAAAATTCGTTATTTTTTCATTCTTCACTCTCCCTCAATTTTTCTTCCAAATACAAAAAAAAATGCATGCTTATTGTACATTTTTGAAGGAGAGGTTTACAGAAAATTGAACCGCAGAAAATGGTAATCCTATCATTCGAAGATGTGTAATGCCACACTTTTTCATCTCATTTATTTTCATTATGGCGGGCATTATCTACTGCCTATAACGTTGTTTTTAACTGATTGCCTAACATTTTATTCCTATGGGGGAAATATACCTGACTTGGACAGCCCTCATTTAGAATTAAGTCTGCTCTTTAACGTGTAACTATTAAATAGCAGGCTGAGACCAGCATCTAAGTACGTGCTTCAAGTAAAAAGCCCTTGGGCGAAAAGGCCAACAACCTAAAAGGGGATAAAGTGGGGGAAATGTTCTCTTAATTTGCATTTTCTGACGTAAACGTTGTTTTCAGACGTGTAGCTGCTTGCATTGCTTTCTTTTGTTCAGGTCCTTTGTCCAGTTTTCTTCTGCAGGATTTGGGGGTTTCCCCATTTCCCTTGACTTAGACACAACCTGTCGCGGGCCTCCCCCCTTCCCCACACGCCCGCTCAGTTCCTGGGTGTGGAAAGCCGCTCTCCCAGGTGCAATCTCGGCGCGTTGTCACGGACTCCTCGGTATCACCGGCCTGGAAGGGCGCGGAAGGCGCGCCGGTTTCCCCTCCGCGCTCCTGCGCACGCGCAACCCGCCGGCCCGGGCCCCTCACAAAGGTGGCTCTCGGGGCCGGCCGGAAGTGGACGCACAGCGGCCGGAGCGCGATAGTGTGTACTACATTTCCCGAAAGGCTGAGGGAAGCCATGCCAGCGGTGGGGGGCTTGAACCGCCGCGGACTACACTTCCCGACGCGCCGCGCGAGACGTTGCCAGCGGCGGCCGAAGAAAACGGCGGCGGACTACTCTTCCCGACGCGCCGCGCGAGGCGCCGCCGGCGGGCGGCCGAGGGCGGGCCGACGCGGGAAGCTCCGGACGTGAGGCATGAGCGGCGCCCTCCCCCGGCCCGCGCGCGTCCTGCTACCTCCCCGAGCGAGGGTCGCGCGGCGCGGGGCCTAGCGGCGGGCATCTCGAGCCCTCGGCGTGCTCAAGGGCTGCTGCGGCCGCGCCGGGCGCCGGCGAGGGCGGCGGCCACCATGGAGGTGAGCGGGCCGGAAGACGACCCCTTCCTGTCGCAGCTGCACCAGGTGCAGTGCCCCGTGTGCCAGCAGATGATGCCTGCCGCGCACATCAACTCGCACCTGGACCGCTGTCTGCTGCTCAACCCCGCGGGGCACGCGGAGCCCGCGGCCGGGCCGCACCGCGCCGGGGAGCGGGCCAAGGGGCTCTCGCCGCCCAGCGCCAAGAGGCGGCGGCTCTCCGAGAGCTCGGCGCTGAAGCAGCCGGCCACCCCGACGGCGGCCGAGAGCAGCGAGGGCGAGGGCGAGGAGGGCGACGACGGCGGCGAGACCGAGAGCCGGGAGAGCTACGACGCGCCGCCCACGCCCAGCGGCGCCCGCCTCATCCCCGACTTCCCCGTGGCCCGCTCCAGCAGTCCCGGGAGGAAGGGCTCGGGAAAGAGGCCGGCGGCCGCGGCGGCGGCGGCGGGCAGCGCGTCTCCGCGGAGCTGGGACGAGGCGGAGGCGCAGGAGGAGGAAGAGGCGGTGGGCGACGGCGATGGCGACGGGGACGCCGATGCGGACGGCGAGGACGACCCGGGCCACTGGGATGCGGACGCCGCCGACGCCGCCGCAGCCTTCGGGGCCAGCGCCGGGGGCCGCCCGCACGCCAGGGCGCTGGCGGCGGAGGAGATTCGGCAGCTGCTGGAGGGCAAGCCGCTGGCCGACAAGATGCGTCCCGACACGCTGCAGGACTACATCGGGCAGAGCAGAGCCGTGGGGCAGGAGACGCTGCTCCGGTCCCTCCTGGAGACGAACGAAATCCCCTCGCTCATCCTGTGGGGACCGCCGGGCTGCGGCAAGGTGAGTGCCGCCTTGGCTGGAGGGTTCCGAGTATGGGTCTCTCCGGGTCGGGCGTGGATCTAATGGTCAGAGAGCCGTGGCGGAGGCGGTCGCCGAAGAATCCGCGCGTCTACCCGGGATGTCGAGGCCTGAGGTCGGGGCCTCAGATACCAGCGGAGCCGAGGCCGCGCCTGGTCCACAGGTGGATTTAGTGATGGGTGTGAAAAAGACACACCCCGCCAGTTTTGTGAGACACGTCTTCCGGTCATTTGCAAAATGAAGATGTCTCAATTCTTAGGTTTACAAAAATATTTGGACTCTTAGGTTGGAGCTATCTTTGTACTCCAACGTATATACCTTCCCATTAATGACCCAATTCCCAAGGAAATGACATGCTACAAATTGCAGAGAACATTTGTGTATTGGATTTATAGGTATATGGGTTTAGCTTTGGGGGGGAGATCATTTTTGTTTGTTTGTTTCAGTTGTTTCTCTTCCCTCCTAGCTGTTGGTTTATTTTTAACAGACTGATGTTTATTTATCCTTGAGAATATATTGATTTAGCTAGACTAATACGAAAACTCTTTTCCCTTTCCAAGTCGTTTTCAGCTAGCATTTCCATAACTATTCTCCCTATGCTTACTGCTTTAGAGAAGAAACATCAGTGCGTTTTGGTGTCCAGTTGTATGTACGTTGTTAGGAATTAGCTTATGTCCAGAGGAAGGTGGTTCAAATACTGGGGTCTAGAAAAGGTGACATTGGAGAACACTTGAGGGACGGAGGCGGAGTTAAGCAGAACAGAGAAGGCTAAGGAGGTGTTCAAATATATGATTTTTTTTCTATCCGCAGGAAGAGAGAGGAGGATGAGCACCAGTGAGTGAAAGGCAAAATTCAATATCAGAAAGTAAAGGGGCCTTCTTAGCTTTGTGATTCACACTCCTTAGTTAGTATACAAGGGCTTTAATGATTTTTCCCAGTTTTTCTTTCTGACTTTATCTCCAACTTAATCACACCTACCTTTGCTACGGTTCCTGGAGTGCATCTTGCTCATTTTGTGCCTGTGGTTCACATCTATCCCAAATAATTTACCTGGTGGTAGATTTAGTTGCTACCCCATTTAGGAGATTGAGCAAGAGCATTCTTAGTAATTATTCATGAAATCTTTACATAAAGTCATGAGAATGGCTAATCAGCTGTTGGTGGACTAGATGGCAAGAAAAAAACTCCCGAGGAAAATGAGTAGGGTGAACTAATAGAAGATGCCATGCAAAAGACGTGATGGGCTGCTCAGCATAGTGTTTGGTGGTCACGAGGCATATGTGATGTGAAGCCCATAGGTTGGGATTTGATGAAGCAGCAGCTACAGTATCTTAATGGTACTCTACAAATTTTAGAAAATAAAATGCACCTTTCCATTCATTCAGTACCGAATTTGCCCCTCTCATTAAACACACTTTTTCTTCGTTCTCGTTCTTATTATTATACTATTCTGTGAACAATGATGATATTAATAACAGCATATGCAAATTTATGGAACACCTGGTACGTGCCAGGCACTGAGCAGTGGTTTCCTTGGATCTCACCGTTGTCTTCTCAAAACTACTAACATGAGCAAAGTGCTATTGTTTAATCTACTTCCAAAGTAGACATTCAGAGGTGGCAGCATGCAGTCATCTTTAATGCTAGGTAGTTGTCATTGGTCTTTCAGTTCAAAGGCTCACTCCTTTTCTAAGCTGCACTGATGAGCCTCCAGTTGTAGAATTGATTGATTCTGTGGTTCTGCACTCCATTTCAACAACTAGTCCTTCAACAATAGTGCTTTCTTGGCTGGAAGAGGTCACAGCTGTCACTCAGGCTCTGCTAAATCAAGACAGCCGCTCTTTATGGGGATTCCAAAGATCTTAGAGTCCCCAAAAAAGGAATCAAACAGGGTGAGGTATAAAGGAGAAAAGGTCAGGATTAGCCTAAGGTTGAGCTACTTTCCTGTTTTATTTTTAACATTCTTTTTTTTAATTTTTAAAAATGTGCTCTGGTATTTCGGATTGCATCTGTGCTGCTGAGCATTCTTTAGAGTTCAAGTTGCTTGGTAAATAGTGCTGATGCTGCTTGTGTTAGTGCCCATGGGTTCTCTTCTCTCTGTGTCTGATCAGCTTTCCAAACTGTGTGTCATATTTTCTAGACCACTCTGGCTCACATCATAGCCAACAACAGCAAGAAACATAGTATAAGATTTGTGACATTGTCTGCAACAAATGCCAAGACAAATGATGTGCGAGATGTCATAAAACAAGCTCAGAATGAAAAGAGCTTTTTCAAAAGGAAAACCATCCTTTTTATTGATGAGATTCATCGGTTCAATAAATCTCAGCAGGTATATTAACTTCCTTCTACCTTTTGGTCATTGTGAACATTACAGTGAATATAAAGTATGTGAGATTACTTTGAAAAGCATAAAGCACTATGCAAATGTAAGGACTATTGTTATCACTAAGTTTCTGTTTATAGAGAGGTATAGATTGTCAGCCCATCTCCTTTGAGCCTTTATCCCCCACTTTTTCTTAGTGTTTTTTGGTGACAAGAAAATGCTTTCTCTATCTGATAAATGAAATTATTAATATGGCCCGGAGCTACACTATATCAGAAAAACAGCTTATCAAGTTTCTTATTTTTACAGATTTTTTAATCTAAATATTAGGAGTCCTAGTAAGCAGTTTAACTTGATTTTAAGATCCTTATTTTACTATTTTTAAACTTCTCCATTATACCGTGTTACTTTTTTATTTTCAAAAGTAGTGTTTACTGTGACCTCAGTCTCTCAGCGGGGTGAATGTTACAAGATCTAATCACCACTACTTATTGAAATGGCTTTCTGAGATAAAAGTAAAAGGACAGTTTATTTTTATAAACAAAGCCAAGCCACTTTCATATTCTTTCTAAATAAACATTAACTTTTGTCTTCAAGTACACTTTTTTCTCTGATATATTTGTTAAAGCTTTTTAATCAGAGATAGAAATATTTTACAAAACCTTACTAAGCTTTTGTTCCTGATCTGAATCTCTTTATTTTTTATTTTTTTATCTGAATCTCTTTTTAAATAGATTCTTGAGAGTTCTGACAAGATGTTATCATTTTCAGTTTCATTAGACCATTAACTCATCTTAGCATTTCTTCCCTGTAAGACAACATATTCACCAATGCATATTGACCAAGTTTGTTAGGAAGAATGGCTATTATGATTATACTCCAGAGAAAAATTTTAAAAATACTAATTTTGTGTTTTCTTAAACTTGAATAGCTGCTATATTTAAGCCATCTGTCAGTCAAGATAGATGCCTTAGGATAGAAGATAATTTTCTAAGTAAAAAAAATTATTTATGTTATAACTACATTAGGATTGTACTTTAAGCTATTAGTGTACCAGCAAGTGGCCAGGTTTAGACATTCTAATTCCAAAAAATGTGTTTGGGGCTTAAAAAGCATGAGTTGCACTCTACCAACAGTGTCTCCATATCCAGTGAATATAAAGCTGTTGTTCCTGAACTCAAAACTAGGAAAAGGAAGGAATGGCCAACTTACATAGGATTCTGCAGGTTGTTGACTGGAATCAATTTCTTCTGTTTTCCTCCCATGATTAGGACACTTTCCTTCCTCACGTGGAATGTGGGACGATCACTCTGATTGGGGCAACCACGGAAAACCCTTCCTTCCAGGTCAATGCTGCTCTCCTAAGCCGCTGTCGGGTTATTGTTCTTGAGAAGCTTCCCGTAGAGGCAATGGTGACTATTTTAATGCGAGCGATCAACTCACTGGGAATCCTCGTCCTAGATTCCAGCCGTCCCACTGACCCTCTGAGCCACAGCAGTAACAGCAGTTCAGAGTAAGTTGACTGCGGGCAGTATCCTGGGGGCACATACCTCTCAGAGAATCCCCTGGCAGAGGGCCAGAAAGGGCTGGAAGTCAGTAAGGAGAGGGCCGGGACAGAAGAAATGTTGATCTAGTAATGAAAACGAGAGTGGAAGAAAGTGCTCAATTGTACCAACAGTATCTCTGCACACATTTCCATTCTTTTAAGATGGATTTTATAGCCCTACAAGGGGTGCATCTAATTTTTCAAGCTTTAACATTGTTGTGCCCATTATTTCAGTCCTTGGGTGTTTGCTTTTGTCCTTTTGTCCTTTTTCCTAACACACTTTTTTTATAAGGCTTGGAAGACTATGGGAAGCCTTACTGATTATTTTCTTTCATCGAATAGGCTTAACCTGCAAATCTTTCTTGAGATTTATATTCAGATTCCAGTTTCTTTTTTCCTGCAGTTTACTCCTCTTTTAGAAATATTAACTACAAATTAATATAAATGTTCCCATAACATTTTTTGTTTTATGTTACCATAACAATTTTTAAATCTTTTTAGAATTATTTTTGCACATTTTAAAAGCCAAGCTCTTCTATAAAAGTAAGGAAATTTTACCTGAAAGTGACACATTAAAAGCTCTTTCCTTTTGGCTGTTTCTGTGTCATGAGTGCTACATGAGATCATTAATACACAGAGTATATATAAAGTGTATAATCAATTAGATTACTTGGGTTAGAGGTTTTCTTTATACTTGAATATATTCTTCAGATGTCATTTATTCATGTGTCAACTGAAATAACGCAGTGGAACATAATCTGGTGTGATGAGAGACTAATGCCTGCCTCTTCATGCGGTGGACCCCACAGCTGCTGGTGCTTGCCCTGAGGCCAAGTTCTGGAGCCACTCTTCTGTGAGGATTAAAGTACAAGACATAGTTTTAGGTTCAGGGTTTAGGTTTCAAAAGTCTCTCCCTGTGTGTCTGGCCTTTCTCTTTTGTCCCTGTCTCATGTAGGAGGAATTGTGTTGTGCCTCACGAAAGCCTTGAAACATGGCCAAGGACTCCCCGGTGCAACGAAGTCACATCATTTTAGGGTAGAGTTGTGATGGCATAGCCATCAAAATTGTGGCTTAAAAGAAATATGAAACCTGCTGGTATCAGTTAAGTGTATTCATACTTAGGAGCCCTTTGTGCTAGGCACTTGTCAGGGTCAAAAGAGGCTACATACAGCCAGCCCTCACATCTAGTATAGCTGTCCTGTAAACAACATTTTCACTACAAAACTCATAACCAAGTTATAAAAATGGAAAGAGAGAGGAACAAATATCCCAGGGTATTTCTATGTATCTTAATTTCTGTGTACTAGTTATCATATCTACAATTATATATCTTGCATTTTCATTAATCTAGGGTAGTTTTATTGATTTTAGTCATGGCATGATTTCATGGAATTGTTATTCAGATACCTTCAGGTTTTTTCTCTCCCCAATCACTGCCATGCCATAATTAGGTGAAATGAGAAGGACAGTGAAGAACCATTGGAGCTCATCTTAAAAAGAATTTTTGCATTTTAACTGGATCCCCTAATCATTTGCATGCATATTAAAATTTGAGAGGATAAGTGAAAGAATTAAGACTTCTCTTATTACTGAGACTGGGAGCCTGATACAAAAGTGAGCCGATGATTCTTAATCTGCTAAAATTACATTTCAGTCAGAGAAAACCTGCCATGTCCAATAGGTTGTTTGCTTTTTCCACTATCACTCATATGGAATTGATGCTAATTATAGCTTATTTTTATTCACTTGTTTCCTTTCTAATTCCTATCCCTCCCCTTCCTGGGAGGGCTAAGAGGATAAGAACTTGTCCTCCTTGTTCATATTCCCAGCACAGTGCCTAGTATATACATGCTTAGTAAATGGTTTGTGAATGAATAAATTCTAACTTTCAATATGAGAAAAATAGTTTAATTTTATTTTTGGATCGCCCAGCATAAGGGATGATTGCCCCACTGCCCAGGTATCAAGAACCTTTTTCTTTAATACTATTGCCTAAGCAAACAGAATGAAATTAAAGATTATTAAGCTTAATTAATTGATTTACTTGTTACCAATTCTGAAAAGAAGGTTAAGTGGGGAGATGCCATAGGCCACAGAAAGAACTTTTATATCATAAGTGATCTTCTAACAGAAGCACCTGACGACCCCAGTTGCCATGGAGAATTAAAAATAGGTGTTTTCTTTCAAATTTTGGTAAAATTATACTTTCACATCTATCAAGTAGCTTCAAATGTATATACATTCTTGTGAACATGGATTTGGTAACACTAATCTAGCTGGAAGTAAAGACTTTAAACCCCAAATAATTACTTCTCTGGGAAGCCATGAGTGCATTTGTAGTCTTGTGTTTTGGTTCCCTAGTTTACAGAGAAATCTAGACTATTTATGGCTGTGCATGAGAGTAGCTGAGCAGGTACTGGTCTGGAAACTAGTCAAGCTGATTCCTAGACCACTGTTGATTTTTCTTGAGGAATTGCGAGTTCGCATCTAGTATATTTTTGTGCATGACAGATTTCCGTTAGAGTGAGGTAGAAGTGTTCTTTTTAAAATTTTCCTTCTATATTTATTTGTTCAGCATTAATTGAAGGCCCCACATATGCTAGGCATTGGCTGAGTATTGAAAAGCACATTCCTATGCCTTTAGAGAGCTTAGTATATGATAAAGAGATACAGTGAGTAAATGGGCTTCCAGGGGCAAGCTGTGATTGAGTTATGACCAAGAAGTATTAGGAGATAAAGAGGCATCTAGAATTTGTGAAATCAGATATCTCATCTGATAGATGAGGGGGTGCTGAGTTGAACTTTGAAGGATAAGCAGAATTTAACTAGATGAAATGGAAAGCTCATTTTAGGAAGGGAATATAGCTCCTGAAAGTCAAGGTGGTAATAAATAGTAAGATCCATTCATTACAGCTGAGTGGAAGAGTGGGCGTGAGGAAGTGATGGTCAATGAAGCCAGGGAGGGAGGCAGAGCCATGGCATGAAAGATCTGTGTTCTAAAGTAAGGTGAGTGATCTGGAGAGCTATGGGAAACCGTAGAAAGATTTTGAGCAAGAGTGACATATCCGCTCTACATTTTAGGAAGATGAGAATAGCATTGGAGAGAGGGTAGGTTGGAGGAAGTCAAGTCCCATCTTCCCTACTCCTCACCAGGGAGCAGGAAGATCAGTTAGGAAGCTATTGCAGTGGTGCTGAAGTGAAAAATGCAAATGACTTGAACAAAAGCAGGAGCTGTACAGAAAAGTTGTAAAGTCAAGTTGATAGGCCTGGATGTGAGGAGGGAGGAAAAAGGATTGTCTGAGATGACGCTCATACCTGGATTACTGGGCATATAGTTGCACTTTTGGCAAGAAGAGTATAAGGAAGAGGAGCAGAGGAGGTGTGGAGTTCAGTTTGGGACTCGTTCAGTTTGTGGGGCCTCTGGATGATTCATGTGGAGAGGTTTTCTAGGCAGTTAGATAAAGAAGTCAGGAGAGCAGTAGAGTTGTTTTAGCCAGAGATTCGGGAGCCACCAGCACTTCAGAGAACATATAGTCCGTGTGTTTGAATAGGAGAGCTGAAGAGAGCCAGGAACTAAGGGTAGTAAGTTGGGGACCTGTCAGCATTTGTTGTATAGGAGAAGAGACAAAGTTTAGAAAGGTAGAAAAACCAGGATGCTCCACAGAGAAGAGCTTCAGCAAGGTGGTTGTATTCAATGTTTTTGAACCATTTAGGATTTAAGTTTGGCTGCATATAACAGGAAAAAAATCAAAATAACTGGCATAAACAAGATAGAACTTTCCTCCTTGTGTAAAAGAGTCTGAAGATAAGTATAAAAAATGCAGCTGCTAGTCAGCCTTATGGTATCATCAGAGACCCAGACCCTTATCTTTCTGCTGTACCATCTTCAGCACATGGCTTCTATCTTATGCCCCAAGGTGGCTACTGGAGCTCTAGCCATCATATCTGCATTCCAGGCAACAGGAAGCAAGAAGAGCCAAAGAACAGCATTTTCCCCATCCCCACTCCTCTGTTTACCACCTCACAGGTTTAGTGAGACATTGCAAAGTAATACTCTGTACTCAATTGTGATTTGATTGTGAAGAGAAAGATAGAGGTAACCTGGTAATTTATGTTGAGTTATCCATACTATAGTTCTTTTGGTCCGTTTGGGTAATTGACAGTTTTCATGTATTTTACTAAGCATCCTGGTCACATGGTACAAACAGTGAAGCATGTTTTCTGTACCCTGGGTTAATTTTGGAGACGAAGGAGGGGAAAAAAATCCATGGTCTGTCATCCAATGAACTTGTGCTGCTGGCAGTAAGAAAATAAACTAGTGTTTAGTCACTCTGAGAACTTGCTGCTTTGAAGGATTATAGATGCCAAATAAGACACATGCATATTCAGAAACACCCCTAAAGAATCTATTGTTTGTGGGCTAGATAACAGTGCATATAACAGGCTAGATAACAGTTTGTGGATATGAGGAGAATAAAGTGAGGAGCCATGATTGCCCTGTCACTGTCTTAACGAGGTAGTTCCGACAGTTGCTTGCAAGTTAAAATGGCTCTGTCCTTCTGAAGTGAGGGTGCTGTGGCTTGACTCTGAGACTGGGGCTTTTCTCTAATTACCAGGAGAGGAGAGCCCATGCAAGCTGGCTGTAGGTTGCTTTGGTTGGGTTTTATTAATTAATATTATTAATATTATTGCTTACCTTTCAGAAATAGTCTTTTCTAACACTGAATGGAGAGAAAGGTGTGGAACACCAGAATAGAAAGTACTGATCGGAATGAGTTGTGGATTTAGTGTTTGAATGGATTTTAATAATTCTCCTTAAAAATGGTTTGGTATAAAGAAAACAGGTATATAAGCATTGTTATGAAAATGATGAAAATAATGGCAACTAGAAACACTGATCAGTCTCACTGATCTTGTATATGTTTCCTGTTCCTGCCATCACAAATTATGGGTATCCCCTACTTTTTGAAAGGTCACTTTATACCACTTCACATTCACAATAGACCTACATTAGTAGGTCATGAAAGAAATCAAAAGAGGATTTTTCCTCTGACCAAAGGAAAAAAAAAAAGGCAAAAAGCAAAAACAGCATTCAGCACTTGTTTTTCAGTGAGTCCTTTAAAGAGGCAGTGCCCACAATAGCAGGTAGAGTGGCACCACCCAGCTCCTTCCCCGGGAACGACACTCAGCATCTCGCATCAGGCCACCATAGCTTTGGACCATGTCTGTGAGCATATGCTTTTTATCTTAAATTTATTTTGTGCATCTATCTGTTAGCAAGATGTGTCCTAAGATCTCAGAAAAGCCTAAGAGAGGTCATTTTTGGATCTGGGAACACTTAAAAAAAAATCTCCATTGTAAATTAATGATAATTGCCTTTTCACTTTATACCATTTTGACTTGCAAAAGGTTTCAAGGGAAGCTTCTACTTTCAGATAGTGGGGAAAACCTGTATCACAGACTGGGTGGCTTACAACAACAGGCATTTATTCTCTCTCAGTTATGGAGGCTTTCAATCTGAAATCTAGATGTTGCCAGGCCATATTCTCTCTGAAGGCTCTAGGATAAGTCTGTCCTTCCAGCTTTTGGTGGCTTCTGCCATTCCTTGGCTTGTGGCAGGATCACTCCAGTGTCTGCCTCCATCTTCACATGGCTGTTTCTGTGCCTCTGTCTTCTCTTACTATCTCCTATGAGGACATTTAGGATTAGGGTTCATACTAAATCCAGGGTGATCTCATCTTGAAATCCTAAATGTGGCTAAATTCACAGGTTCAGGGAGTAGGATTTAGGTACATATTTGGAGGCCAGTGTTCATCCCACCGTTCTCTACCAGGTGTAAGGTATAGTGTAATTGGAAAAGATGTGTGCTGCCATGGGATTAAACACAAATAGGGCATCATCTGTGAAGTTGATGTTTTCTCTTTTTGGAGAAAGTAGTTTTGTTTTGATTTGTGTTATTTTTAGTCTGGTTTATCCTGGAAGCAGCAGAGTTGAGGGCTCTGCTTTGAAGATTTGCAGTTCTACCAAGTATGCTCCTGAATAGGCTAATTAGGATGATTCTGTTCAATATAGGTACCCTTACCTCCTTTTATTAGGTGAGGAAACTGAGGCACAAAAAGGTGTAACAGATCACCAGCTTGATGACCCTTGATCATTTCAAGATCACCCAACTTGACTGTAGGAAGGCCAGTTTTTGAGGCATGTTACTAACCACAGGCATACCTCAGACGTAATTTGGGTTTGGTTCTAAACCATTGCAATAAAGTCAGTCAGATGAGTTTTTGGTTTCCCAGTGAATATAAAAATTATGTTTACACTACACTGTAGTGTGTTAAGTGTGTAATAGCATTATATCTAAAAAATCAACATGCATACCTTAATTTAAAAATAACTTTACTGCTAAAAAATGCTAACCATCATTTGAACTTCTGGAAGTCTTAATCTTTTTTTTTTTTTTTTTCCTATTTGCCCCAGGGGTACAGGTCTGTGAATCATCAGGCTTATACCTTTCACAGCACTCACCATATAGCACAAACCCTCCCCAATGTCCATAACCCATCCACCCCATCCCTACCCTCCCACCCCCCAGTAACCCTGGAAATCTTAATCTTTTTGTTGGTGGAGCTTCTTGCCTTGATATTGATGGCTGCTGACTGATCAGGGCAGTGGTTGCTGAAGGTTTAGTTGCTGTGGCAAATTTGTTAAACAGCAGTGAAGTTTGCCACATCAATTGACTGTTCTTTTCACAGTTTCTCTGTAGCTTGTGATGCTGTCTGATAGCATTTTACCTACAATAGAATTTCTTTCAAAACTGGAGTCCATTCTCTCACCCCCTGCCACTTGCTTGATCAACTAAGTTGTGTCATAGTCTAAATCGTCTGTTGTCCTCTCAACAGTCTTGACGGTGTCTTCACCGGGAGTAGGTGCCATCTCAGGAAACCACTTTCTTTGCTCATCCAAAAAAAAGGAATTCCTCATCATTCAAGTTTTATCTCAAGATTGCAGCAGTTCATTCACATCTTTAGACTTCTAAGTCTAGTTCTCTTGTTATTGCCAGCACATCTGCAGTTACTTCCCCCAGTGAAGTCCTGAACCCCTCAAAATCATCCACAAGGATTGGAATTAGCTTCTCCCAACGTCCTGTTCATGTTGATATTCTGACCTCTTCCCATGAATCACAGATGTTCTTAATGGCATCTGGAATGGTGAATCCTTTCCAGAAGGTTTTCAGTGGACTTTATCCAGATCCATCAGAGGCTCTGACTTACAAGATGTATTTCTTAAATAATAAGACTTAAAAGTTGAAATGACTCCATGATCCATTAGCTACAGAATGCATGTTGTGTTGGCAGGCATGAAAACAACATTAATCTCTTTATACGTCTCCATCATAACTTCAGGATGACCAGGTGCATTGTCAATGAGCAGGACTATTTTGAAAGGAATCTTTTTCTGAGCAGTGGGTCTCCACAGTGAGCCTAAAATATTCAGTAAAGCAAGTTGTCAACAGATGTGCGGTCATCTAGGCTTTGTTATTCCATGTATGAAGGACAGGCAGAGTACATTTAGCATAATTCTTAAGGTCCCTGGGATTTTCAGAATAATAAAGGAGCATTGCCTTCAACTTCAGCTGCATTGCTCCCTACCAGGAGAGGCAGACCACCCTGGTTTTGAAAGCAGTTTTTGGCTTCTCCTATCTAGCTATGAAAGTCCTAGATGGTATCTTCTAATAGAAAACTGTTTTGTTTACATTGAAAATACGTCTTTTAGTGCCGCTGCCTTTGTCAGTGACCCTAGGTAGATCTTCTGGATGGTTTGCTTCAGCTTCTCCATCAGCATTTGCTGCTTCACCTTGGACTCTGATGTCATGGAGATGGCTTCCTGCTTTAAACCTCATGAACCAACCTCTACTAGCTTCAGACTTTCCTTCTTCAGCTTCCTCGCTTCTCTCAAGCCATCACAGGATTGAAGAGAGTTTCCTTTGCATTCTTAACTTGGCTGTTTGGTGCAAGAGGTGCTTTTTTTGGTACTTTTGGCCTGTCTTGGCTTTCACTGTGCCTTCCTCACTAAACTTAATCTCCAGTTTTTTAAAATGAGAGACATGCAACTCTTTTTAGACCTGAACATTGAGAGGCCACTGTAGGGTTATTAACTGGCCTGATTTCAATATCGTTGTGTCTCAGGGAATAGAGGAACTTGGTAGGGGAGAGAGAAGGGAACAGTTGGTTGGTAAAGCAGTCGGAACACAAATATTTATCCATCAGTAATATGTGGGTGTGGTTTGTGGTGCCCCAAAACAATTAGAATAGTGACATCAAGGATCACTGATCATAGTTCATCATACAAATAATGAAAAGTTTGAAATATTTCAAGGATTACCAAAACGTGACCTAAAGACACGAAATGAGCAAGTGCTATTGGAAAAATGGCACCGATAGATTTGCTCAGTGCAGGCTTGCCACAGACCTGCAATTTGTAAAAAAACCTATAGTGTCTGAAGTGCAATGAAGTGAAGCAAGGTAAGGGAGATGTGCCTGTTCTCAGTTCGGAAGGGATCTAGGTACCAAGTCAAGCGAGTTACTTGCTTTCACTTAGAGCCAAGTTAAAATGCTACTGGTAAATATTAACATTCAAATTTTTCTCTGTGTTTCTTCATGTAAGGACAATACTTTTAAATTGTAAAGGATTAGGAACAAAAGATTCCCCTCTATAGCAGTATTGCCTTCTAACCACATCTACATATCACATTTACCAGGAATACATTTTGAAAATACAGTTGATCCATGAACAACATGGGTTGGAACTACATGGGTCCACTTACACCCAGCTTTCTTAGAGAACAGTACTGTAAATGGATTTTCTCTTCCTTATGATTTTCTTGATAACCTTTTCTTTAGCTTAAGATTATAGCATGTAATACAGGTAACATATAAAATATGTGTTAATTGACTGTTTTTGTTATTGGTAAGGTTCCTGTCAACAGTAGGCTATTTGTAGTTATGTTTTAAGGGTGTCAGAAGTTTTATGTGAATTTTCGACTATGTTGGGGTCATTGCCCCTAACCCCCACATTGTTGAAGGGTTAGCTGTACATGTGCCCAGAGTCTGTCCCTGGAGATTTTAGAATTAGTAAATCTGTGATTAGATATACACATCTGTAGTTTAGGATAAGTCTCTGTAATCTTATACACATCCTTGGTTGAGGACCACTGTTAAGCAATTGTTACCCTGACCATGGAGTGTTCTTTTTCTTTACTCACAGAGTGTAATTTTGTAATTTATGGAGAGAGAATTTAATTGAGCCATACATATTTTTTTGTTCTGCCATAAAATAACAGGTACATTTTCACTTATTTTCACTCCTCTTCCAACTTAAAACAGGTCACCATCTAAAAACAATTCTCCAAATCCCAGTATCTTTCACCACAAAAACAGTGTGCAGAAGGATTCAGGCCCTTGGAAATAAAAAGAAAAGGAAGAAGTTGTCTTTACAACATGCTTCCCATATTCCTGCTAAGACCAAAGCATTTCTCTTCAGTTAGAGAAATGAGGCTAAGTCTTTAATTTCTACATCTGTTAACTGGGAATGTGATCTTTTTCAATGCACTTATTTTAACCATTTTTTTATAGTTTTATGCTTAAATTTTAAAATAATGCCTCTGGACCAGGAGCACTCTTCGAAGATAACTTGTACAATAGTTACTGTTTGCTGAGTTTTGCAAATATCAATATAATATTCCTTATTTCATTGTTCTTGGCATGAACACTCATGTGCTCCCTCTTCTAAGATCTCAAGATATTTTAACACATTTTATTACTTTTCAAAACCAAGGTAGTGTAAACTTGGGTTCAGAATATATTGGAGGATAGATAGAACCTTTTGCACATCCTGTACAGTGTTCTTAATAGCAAAATTCCATTTGGTAAGTTGCTAGTGTGACCATTGTGAGTGCCATCAGCAGTCACCTTTTATTACTTGAACAGAGTTGCTGACAGATTCATTTGTGTTTAAAAATACTCATTTTGGATGGGGTTGAAATTTGGAATGTGGATCATATCAAGGGGGAGGAAGAATGGAACATTGGGAACTTGGGTGAAAGCTCTCAGCTCTGGTTTTATTGTGGCAGCTCTCCCACTCCCTGTGACTCCAAATCTGATTAAAAAGGGAAACAAGAGAATAATTCAGGCCTTGGTTAAGAGTTTAAAAATTGAAGGAAAGATTCTATTTTCCAGCCACATAAAATACCCATTTAAAGGCCTGTTTACATTGTGCTGTTTATAAATCTGTGGCACGGTCTGTTTCTCTCATATTTTAAGGCCTACTCATTGACTTTGTATGAGGACCAAGGGAAATGAGGCCATAGAGTCAATGCTAGAGTTTATAAGGACACCTGTCTTTTTTCTGTCCCAAAAGCACTTCATGCTGCTAAATATATACAGTGGACAAGTTCATAGAAAGGGGATATGTACCAAAACACTAACATTAAGGTAGTACAGCGATAGGTGACTTTTGCCCCTTTGTGTCTATTTTTCAAATTTTATATAATGTACAATTTGTTTAAAAAAGTAATATTCAGAGTTCTGAATATCATTTAATTGTTAAGGATGCAAACTATGTATAGTGTGATCCAAATTTTGTTTTAAACATTTAGATATAAGGTTGATGGTTGCACGGGTGGTTGGATCATAAAGGAAATTCAAAAAATGCCCTAGCAGCTATTGTTTTCTTTAGGTGGCACAGAAAAGGATTTTTTTAATGTTTTCCCATATGTTATAATTTAAAAAAAAATAAACATTTCACTGAGATTGTGGGGAGAATTGAAATTAGTCCATTCATTGTGCAGATATTGAATGCCTGTTCTCTCCCAGGCTCTAGGGATGTAAAAAAGGAATAAAACATAATTCCTATCCTTGAGGCCTCAACATTTAGTGGGGATGGAGAGATGACAAATGTGATCAACAAATGGCTCTACTCCTGGTGATGGCTCAGTCAGTTAGGATTGATTAGGGCTCCTGCTTTACTCCTTTTTTCTTCCTGCAAATGATCCTGTAGGCTCTTTGTTGCTAGGAAGCTTTCCAAGGAGATGGAAGGGTTTGCTTTTATTAGTTCTGGGGCTGAAATGAGATGTTCAGGCAATTCTGGTTTTCTCTACTCCCCTCCAACCCCCGCATACGCACACGTGTGTGCACACGCATGCAATACAACTCAGAGACAAGGTACCGTAACCAAGCCCCAGGAGTGCCCTTCCCTTTCAGGCACATCAGTTGCTACGGCACCCCCTCTGAAGTCAGTCCCTCCTAATATGTTTTCCTGAGTATGTGTTATCTGTCATTTCCTTCCAAATCATCTAGAATCTGCTAAATAATATCTGTTCAAGAAATGCTTCCTCAGCTTTACAAAGTGCCAGTGATGTCGATTTGGTGTATGTTTTAATATCTTTCTGGTCAAGAAGGGAGGAGGATGGGCTTCTAAACTATAACCATGGTTTTTGGGGCCCAGGTAGCTGTCAGGAGGAGTGTGATGAGAGAGCCTTTCATTATCAGCTGAGACAAAACAGATGCCTTATGTGTAGTGATAGATGAGAAACTGGAAGTGTTAGCTTTGGTAAGTAAGGGGTGGGATGAAGCAGTCTTTAAGATGTGAGAAGCAAGAGGCACCTGGGTAGCTCAGTCAGCTCAGTGTCTGCCTTCAGCTCAGGTCATGATCTCAGGGTTGAGATTGAGCTGCACGTCGGGCTAGCGATGAGCTGGGAGTCTGTTTCTCTGTCTCCCTCTACCACCCTCACCCCACCCTACCTTCTTGTGCTCACTCTTTCTCTATCTCAGATAAGTAAAATCTCTTTTTAAAAAAAAGAAAGATGTTAGAAACAAGTCTTATTAGTGAATGAAATGCAAATTGATGTTATTCAAGCTATTCACTAAAGCCAAGTAGCGGGTGGGTATATGGTATGGAATTATGCAGAAACAGGCTGGGTACCCTTCATGGACTGGACCCCCACTGCCCTGCCTTGGCCCATCCTAGTTGGTGCCTGTGCTTTGTTTTCTAGGTAGCTGATTTGGACAGTCCTAATCAGCTTATTACTAGAGACATTTTCAGCTGAAGGTTGTCAATGACACGGATGAGCTGTAACTCTGAAAAATTATATTTTGCTTTGCAAATGTGCAGCTAGCAGCTAGACAAGAATTAGTAAGACCCCTCTAAGTAACTGTGTATATGAGATATTTTGTCTGACTAGACTAGAAATAGAAAAGTTTGCAGAATTAGACTTGAGAACAATCCTAATCAGACCTTTATGAAGGTCCACATTTGGAAATGTGATGGTAGGTGACTTACCTCAGGTCTTACAACCAAATTCTGTCAGAGTCTTCTGATGGATACCCAAGCTAGTGACCTCTCCACTACTCTGTGTACCCTTTATATGATTAATATCTTCTTGGAAGCCTCAGGCCAAAATCCCAGAGGCTTGCTTCCAGGCCCTGCTGTGTCCAGAGTAACTGGGGACCCGGTTGTTTGTAAAATGAGGGATATGAACTGTATGATGTGATCCTGGCCCTTCCCTATTTGGGAAGTGGTCTGACCGTACCTATCTTGTCAGGATGTGCACTGTGTTTGAAGTAAGTTTTTTCTATACTCTAATGAAGCCCTAAGTATTTCTGTACTTTTCACTCTAGTAGGATAGAACCAGAGAAGCCATGTATCTTTCCATGTCTCCTTCATGCATGCTAATGGGTGTGTGCTTATACAGTAAAATAATCTCATGACTTTAGGTCAGGTCAGTTCCCACTCTTGATAATGCTTCAGCATGTTGACAACATGAGTTAGGAAGAAAGGGTAGAAGCCTTAAACCTAAGGTAGCTTTTTAGTGACCTCACTCAGACAGAGCAGTTCTGTAAGAAGTGCTACAGAACAAGAAGTGTCGAACATGAAAGTGATGGTGACTAACCCTGTTTGTGTTGCAGGCCATCCGTGTTCATAGAGGATAAAGCAGTAGACACTCTGGCTTACCTTAGTGATGGGGATGCTCGAGCTGGATTGAATGGACTACAGCTGGCAGTGCTGGCCAGGTTAAGCTCTAGGAAGATGTTCTGTAAGAAAAGCGGGCAAACCTATTCTCCCAGTAGAGTTCTGATCACTGAAAATGATGTGAAGGAAGGCCTCCAGCGATCTCATATTTTATATGACCGAGCAGGTAAGTAACAGAAAGTGTTTAAGAGGGGAACTTCAATGAAATAAGTTATAACTACACATTCCCATCCCAGGCTTCTGACTTTCAGCTGAGTTCAAAACATGAACTTGATTCTCAGTTGGATCTCCATGTTGGTAATTGAATTAAACCTCCAACTCAGAGCCTGATTTCAAAGACCTAGCTTCTTGATCGATCTTTCTTGTGAGAGGCACATAGCAGAAACTATCCTGATAAGAACCAAGAGGAGTTTTTGTGTTTAAAATTGCAGGCTTCAAATCTACCTTGTAAGGTAGGTAGGTATTTTTTCCATTACTCTCTGGTAGTGCCTTTTAAGATACAAACATTTTTGAAAGCCCCTACATTCACAGTTGACTGTAATCTTTGTGATCATTTATAATGGCAATAGTAATAAGAGTTTTGCAATAAGTGACTTACTTCTATTAGTTTAGTGAGAATTAAAGTCCATAATGTCTAGAATCACAACTAAAAATGAAGTTTATGTGGATCTTGATGTGGTGTTTTTGGTTGTAATAGCTTTTATAAAAAATTAATTTTTCTGCATACACCTACCTATTTTTGTATAACTGCATTTACAGATAACAGATTTGAAATGTACTCTTACTAGATCCGTGACCTGGCAATATTAAATGTCATAAGCACAGCACAGTTGTATCTTCCTATGAAAGGGGTGGGTGGTGAAGATTAGCATATGGTAGATTAGGCTGGACTCTGGGGCTTGAGTATTTGTGATTCTGGATAGAGTCATATTGCAATAACTGGAATAATTTCCAAACCTTTAAAAGCTACACTAGAAAATAAAGCTGATCATTGAACATTCCAGATATCACATAGGCAGGACCTTGTCTACAATATTCCGAAGTGCCTTTTGATGATAAAGAATACTTATTACTGTTTAGAGCAGGGGGGTGGAGGAGCTTAGAATGACTTTGGGTTCCAGACACTGCCTCCTGATGAGTTGAGCAAAACACTGTGTGACTTTGGGGAAGTGGCAGAAGCTCTTCAGCCTTAGTGTTCCTCAACTAATTGGGAGCTGGGTGCGGTACTACGGACACATTAGTTGGGACTAGTTAGAGGCATTTAACAAATAGTCCTGTCTCCTTTTTGATGTGACCATGCCTCTCGGCAGGACCTCTCCTAGCACAGCCCAAAGATCCCAGGTGGCCAGCTGTCTGTGCTCCTGAATGTCATGGGAATGCTGGGAAAGTCTGAAAAGTAAAGCATTCTGGACATAGAGCTTTGCTTTACTTTTGGCCAAATACAAGAATGGAGGATATGAACCAAATTTAAAATTTTAAGAGGTAAAAATACTCCCACGTGCTGGACTCTCCATTGTTTCTGGGGGTTCCAGCAATAGGTATCTTTCTTCCTTATACATGTCCTAAAGGAGACTCTTCATTTTGACTAGATGAACTGGAACTGTTCTTTCACGTTTTATCAGACTGTCATTTAAAAATAAAAAGGCTACCATTTAACCTAACATTAGGTAACATTGAATATTTGAGTATTTTATATATATTGTCCTTCTTTAAATTCTCAAAATAACCTTAGGAGGTAGTTATTAATATTATCTCCATTTTATAGATAAAAAGCTTGCCTTAGTTCACAAAGCAAGTGGTAAAACTCATTCTCAGCTGCAGGTGTAAGACTAGTTCCTGGAGTGTCCTTCCCCACTATTGGTGCTGCCTCCTCGCCAGCCCTGGCCTGAGGTCACCAGTTTCCGGCTAGAGCACGTTCACTCATACACAGTAACACATACCCACGTGAGTACACCCGTAGACACCCATACGCACGCAGTGGATGTCGGATGTGTCTAATCCTCGGGTTTCTACTTCTCGAGGCTCACATTCCATTCAGGGGAGCCATGCACAGTGGGGATCACTTTCTCTGTGACTCTTCACTGCTCCTGGAAAGCTGGGGGCAGTGGAGGCTGCCTGGCATCAAGCCTTGAGAACTCTCACATTCTACAAGTCCTACACTTACTGTGACTGTGCCCCCCCACTCCTACCCCACTGGAGTGTAGCAGCACAACTATGAATCTGTAGACACTCATAAATACAGTTCAGATCCTAGAGAATTGTTTTCTTCCAAGCTGTGTTCCATAAGTAGGGATGATAGAAGCATTGCCCTGGAAACCTGCTAGCTTATACTCCTGGGCCTTTTTATAACTCTGGAGAGACAAAAATCCCCAGCCTCGAGATTTTAATTATTTCATGTCATCTAGTGTATAGTTACCCACTTCTAGGATCCAGTAACTAGCTCACATATTTCTGTATCAGAGTGAAGAACTTTCTAAATGACCGTAGGTTTTCTGCCTTGCATTGAGTCAGGGTTCTACATAAATAATGTTGAAATTTTAAGTTTAAAAATGTTATATGATAAAAGCAAAAATGGAAGCTAGGATAGAGTAACATCTAACACTTACATGTTTCCGTAGTGCTTACTCCATACCAGGCATACAATATTTAAGACTTATAATCCTAGAGCCAGCTAGTCCATAATCCCCATTTTACAAATGAGCTGCCCCAGGCAGAGAGAGGATCAGTAACATGTTCTTAGTCATGTGGCTAATAAGTTTGGCACTCGCACCCACACGACCTGGCTTTAGAGCCCATGCTCTTCACTGTAATTTGCCTCTCAGTGCCGACCTGCAAAAAAGGTATCAGTCAGTGAGTAATGTTTGTCAGGGAGTTTCATGGCCACCTCGTTTACATTTCACAGAAAGTGGAGCGGAGTGGCTTCTTTCATCTCCCACATATCTACGAGGTGGCCAGGCCTGTGACTGGGTCCAGGACCTTGTGGATTTCACCCAGAACCCTTTCCCATCCAGTCTGTGTGACACTGTGACTTAGCTAGGAAGCCTGGAGATAGATGACGAGTCCGTTTGTCCACGGGAATCTCCTGGCTGGACTGAAAACCACTGATTCGCCCTCTTCCTGAACGGGAGGTGCTCAGGCCCCTGCAGTCAGCCTCCTGGGTCTTCCCTCCCTGGCAGGCCAGCATCTTGTCCCATGCTGTCTTCAGATGAAGGCCAAGGATGGTCTTACCAGCATGGTCAGCTGCTGGGACTTGCCCCTGGGGCCCCAGGGCTGTGCAAAGCAGGTCATGGTTTCTCTGTCCACCTTGGTGCTTCCCTGGAAGGACTAATGCGAGTAAGAACAACTCCCCTGCTTTTTTCATGAAGTGACTATTCTCTCCTCAAACTTAGGGAAGAGTTGATGGTCAGAACATCCTGGAATTTCTCTTCTTAAATATGTTTTTTTAAAGTACATTTGTTTTAAACAAATCACATGATTTGTTGACATGTAAATCCTGGGTGAGAAGTGGGGGGAAACCCAAGTGGTGAGGGAGGGGCTATAGTGCTTTCAAGGTGAGAGTTGTTAGTCCACGTGTCAGCCCTCTGGGATCCTGCCACGTGGACATCCCCATACCAGACTGAAGTGACGGCAGCCTTCAGATACCAGAAAGGCAGCTGGAAAGGACATGGAGGAACAAATGGGCCATCTGTAACAGCTGTCCTTGTCATTGACTCTCCATCTTCATGGCTCCAACCAGGCCCAGGGACAGTTTTCCTCAAAATGACAGTGGGGACACATAGAAACGGAACATCAGATCAGTCCCTCCACCTCTTGGCTGTGGCAATCCACTGAGGTCCAGGAGAACCAGCTCTCCGAGTGAGGCTCTCCTGCCTCCACCCCAGGTCTTTGCTCGTGTTCAGCACAGGCAGCACAGGTACTCCAGCTGCCTCCTGCTCTGAGGCTGACCAGGTTACCAGACAGGCCCACAGGCCCCACAGGTTGCTGCTCCAGTCACTCCAGCATCCTGCACTGGTGGCATTGCACCCTCCTGCTGAGCAGCTTGAGGACAGCCGTTGAACTTCAGTCTCCCCAGGCTTTCCTAGGTCCCTTATTCAGGCTTCCTTAAAATCAACCAAGTGAAACAAACCTATGGCTTAGATGACCCTCCTGTGAACTCTTTGGATTCCCTCTTCTGCCCATAATTGAGCACATGCTTTTGTGTTATCTAGGAGAAGAGCATTACAACTGCATCTCTGCGCTTCATAAGTCAATGCGGGGCTCAGACCAGAGTGCCTCCCTCTACTGGCTCGCACGCATGCTCGAAGGAGGAGAGGACCCGCTATATGTGGCAAGGAGGCTGGTGAGGTTTGCCAGTGAGGACATAGGTGAGTGTTCTGGAAAGGACCAGACCCTGGTGTCCACAGAGTGTGGCATTGTGTGCTGTGAGGGGGCAGGAATGCTGACTACTTTGGGGCCTGGGAATTTCTTGGTACCATGTTGGACAGGTAAGGAGAAGAGAAGAAGACATATATGAACTCACGGTTTATTTCTTGACATCGTGTGTGTGCTTTTGAGTGTTGTATTCCTGAAGTCATCGTTATCTGTTTGCTCTTCAGGAGTGCTCTTCCTAACATGGGTATTGAAATAAAAGAAATATTTTAAGTGCTTTGCAGTCAGGTTCAGGTTTTCATTGGAGCTCCTGAAATAGAGAGGGAAGATTCTGGACACTATGTAATGAAAAACATTAGGAAAACATTTCTTTGGTGTAGTAAATGTTTTGTTTTTAATGTGTCTGTCCTTGTGACTGTCTGCATGGCCTTTGCCCCTCATGTTTGTCATTCATACTGTCATATTTTTCCTACTAGATGTAGTTTTTATCCATGAGGAAGCAATTCTTGACACCACTCAGTAAATACTTCTCGAATAAGCTAATGAGATCAGAGAAGAGTCCGTTTTGCTAAATGGGATTTTTCTGGTCAGTAACATCTACCGGCAAGGGTGATCTCTGGTCGCATAAGCTCACAGACGGGTCTGGGTGGAAGTGTGCGTTATGACTTAACCTTTCCTTTGTCTTTCCATGTGTGTGACAGGTCTGGCAGACCCTTCTGCATTAACACAAGCAGTTGCTGCCTACCAAGGCTGTCATTTTATAGGCATGCCCGAATGTGAGGTAAAGTAATCAGCTCAGTTCTTTGCAAATCCGTTCCTTTCTCTTGTGCCATGTCCCTTTGTGGATTTGAACATATGTCGTGCCATCACCTTTAATGTACAGGCCCACCAGAGAAGCTGCTTGGCTTTTTAACTCCCATTTTAGAAGCTTAGACTCTAGAGAGTTATGTTATGTTATCAACAAGGTCATGTTTTGGAACTTTTCAGTAGTTGTGGTTTCAGAGGAAGTGCTCAGCCTTTCCTGGGGGCAGAAGTATTGAAAGCTCTGAACAGGAAGTTTCTGTAAGCTTACCCATAAACAGCAGCTTCGTAGTTATGTTTTATATGTTGGGGCTTTAAGAAAAAATTCATTTAATAAAAGTGATTCTCTTTAACAAGAAAAAAGTAAATCATTGTTCTGGTTCAACCTCTTACCTCCTGTAGGAATGTCTTCTTTCCATCACAACTGGTTATCTTGACTGTAGGCAGAAAAGGGGGATAATAAAAGTATAGTGGGAATCTTTTCAGAATTAAGTAGAGATGTCATAAAATATTCTCCAGGAGAGAAAGTTTCTGGCACCTTCAGTAATGTTTCCTTTTGGTCCTAGGTGCTTCTGGCCCAGTGTGTAGTCTATTTTGCCAGAGCCCCGAAGTCCATTGAGGTGTACAGCGCCTACAACAACGTCAAAGCATGCCTGCGAAACCACCAGGGACCCCTGCCCCCCGTCCCACTGCACCTGAGGAACGCGCCCACCAGGCTGATGAAGGATTTGGGCTACGGCAAGGGCTACAAGTACAACCCCATGTACAGTGAGCCTGTGGATCAAGAATACCTGCCGGAGGAATTGAGAGGAGTCGATTTCTTTAAGCAAAGGCGATGCTGACTCTTGTAGGCTTTGACAGCAGAGGGATGTGTCTGTTTTTTAAGGAGAACAAGAGTAACTGAATTATGAAGTCGGTTGCACGGTGGAAGTTTAAACGAGACCAACATTTTTGCTGGAAATGTCAGAGTTCCTTAGGTGGAGGCACACGTACTTCAGCTAAATGTGTAACATTGAAATTGTGTTCATTTGCACTCTGTGCAACGGTTATGCTTATGAAAATATCTGGCAGCTTTGTGCAATGAATTAATGTTATAAGGAATTATCTATTTTGTCATAGTATTTAAGTCATAATGTCATTTCAGAATTAAGTTCTGTAGGATTTTTTTTCTTTAAAAGATGTATATTCAGGGTAGTTTGAATTGGTAAAAAAAATGTAATTGTGATTTAATACTGCATAGTGTTTTGGGTATTTTTTTTATATGCAAAGGTCTTATGAGCCAATAAAACTATTTCAAAGTACTCTTCAATTCTTTCACGTCTTTTCCACCTGGGATCCTAGCTACCAGCATCTGTCACTGTCACATGTTGGTAGGTAAATACTGTGAAAGAAAAATGCCCAGAGGTGAGAAGGTTGGAAAGCTTAATGAGAAGTCTATGGATCTTTGTAAAAATCCATTTTAAGTTTTAAAGAAATACATTAGAGTTTTAAGTGGCTTATAAAAGAATTCAGTAGTCTCTTCTTCCTCCAATTTCATCTTGCATCTCCGTGTTTCTAAATGATACACTCCTGTTTTACTTTTGTGATTCCTAAAAATAAATAATACACACACACACACACACACATACACACACAGCGCCTTGTTTCCTTTGCGGCTTCTGCTGATTCTTTCCAAACTACTTAATAGTCATCCACAAGGATCTTCCCTTCTAGTAATGTCAGTTCTTTTTCCCTCTCCCTTCCCCCCAGCCTGCTGTGATCCCTCCAAGAACCCACTTCCTTCTGTCCAAATGCTGTACAGCTGATACCCTGGGACTCTGCTGCCTTTCTCTCCTACATGAGGATTCCTGTTTTCTCCATAGTATACTCTGCCATCTTGGTTCTTTCCATCATTTCTGTACAACACATGCTTAATAGTTTAACCAGGCTGGAGCAACAGTGACCTCGCACTCAGCGGGCCTGGTGTGCAAACTCCCCTCCTCCATCTGGACATCTCCCTTGTATCTGCCTCATGTGTCCTGGTTGCAGGGTCCAATGCTTGCCTTTTTCTGCTGAGGGGACCCACATGCTTTAAGAGCTTTATGAAACAAGGAGGTATGGGAGGCAAAATACTTCTGAAGAGTCTAAAAATACCTTTATTCTACTTTTGGACTTACCTGATAGTTTGGGAGTAAATTCTAGGTTGGAAATTATTTGTCAGTTGTCTTCCTCTTTCCCATGTTGCTATTGAGAAATTTGAAGATACTCTGATTTATGACCTCAGCAAATTGATAGAATCTTCTTTGTTCCTAGTGTTTGAAAAGCTCGCAGTGATTTTACTGGGTGCTTGGTGGACCCTTTCAGTCTAGAAATTCATGTCTCTCCGTTTTGGGAAAGTTTCTTTATCCATTTGATAAGTATTGGGTACTTGCCTCATGCTAAGCACTCTTGTTGGGAACACATCAATCAAGGAAAAAGAACATCCTGTGCTCATGAAAAAGATAGTATGAAAAATCGTATTTTAATATGTCTGCTAATGATGAGTGCCATGGGGGAAATAATCAGGGAACCGAGCTAGAAAGGGTGGGGAGATGTCACAATTTTATTTGGAGTAGCCAAGGTAGACTTCATCAAGAAGGGAATATCTGAGTCAAGAATTAGAGGAAGTGATTATGCCCTTCAAAGATGTGGGAGATCATTCCAAGCAGAGGGAACAGCAAGTACAAAAGCCCTGAAGAAAGAAGGTTCCTGGCCAGCTCGTGCTACGGAGGAGATGAGTCTATTGGAATGGAGGGAAGGAAGTAGTGGAAGTTGAGAAAAGATGATGGGGGTTTGAATTAATGTAGGACCTTTCCAGTCCTGGGAAAGACTGGCTTTTACTCAAAGATTCTAGCCAAGGAGTGTCACAGTGGCACTTAACATTTTGTAAGGATAGCTTTTGCTGCATTGTTGAGGGAAGACAGGGCAGAGCAAGGAGAGGGGAAATCAGAATTTGCAGTGCTCTGGTGGAGGAGGTGACAGGATCGGTGGGAGCAGGCATGGTGAGGAGTGGTATGATTAGGAATATGCTTGAAGGGAGAGTACATTTTCCTCACCTCCATTTTCCCTGAGATTGGCCCTCTTGAACTGGTGGTTTGTCTATGTCTTCCCTCCTTATTTCTCACCCTTTTATCTTTTTGCTCTACTTTCTGGAAGATTCCACAACTTTATTTTCATCCCTTCATTTTTATCATCACATTTTAAATTTCCAAGAGCTCACTTAATGCCCCCCCTTTTTTTCTGGAGTAGCCTGTGTTTATTTGCTTACTCATTTGTGTGATGACTGCTTATCTCCCTAAGGATATTAAATTTGTTTTTAATTTTCTCTGTACATACTCTCTTCCATGTTATTTTCTGTTTGTTTTGGTCTCTGTCTTTCAGACTGAAACCTCTGAGCCCTTGGTGGGAGTGGACTTTGATCCTTACTGAGCCACTTATTGGAAATCCTTGAAGTCCACATCTTCAGGCTGCTTAGGGCCGCAGAGAAACTCTTCTCCCGCTGAGTAGGTCAAGATTCGCTCCCTGCATTCTGGGTGCCATGTAGGTAGTCATACAGCAATTAGTGTGCCTATGTCTCTTTGATCTCTGAATATGAATAGGTAGCCAGGCTCCCACTCTATCAGGAGTCTAGTCCAGAGATTCCCCAATCGCCTAGAATAAGAGAGCATACCTGCCACTGCCCAAGCCTCTGCGACATATACCACAGGGATCAGGTGGGTTCTTGCCTTTCCGCACTGGGATCTCCGGAGTCAGTTACCAGTTACCCATTGTCTTCCCAACCTCCAACATTGTGTTGCCATTATCACTTGCTCTCTGACATTTTAACAGTTAATGGCTTTTAAAGATTACCATACGTTTTTGGGGGCAGTAGGGGTCCTTGAGAGAAAAAAAATTAGGTGTGGGTTCAATCCGTCATCTTTATGCATATTTTGGATATTTAATAAAGATATTTACAGCTTACAACCACAGGAAGCAATTTCAACTCAAGACCTGAGGAAGCAAGGGGAAGGAGCTGAGGGAAAACACAACTGCCTTCTGACCAGGACTGTGGCCATACATAGAAGCGGGAGAGCTCAGCAGCTACTGTACGTCTTGGCAGAAATAGGGAAACAACAACATCACTCGGCATCAGAGAAATACAAATCAAAACCACAGTGAGACACCACCTCACACCAGTCAGAATGGCTAAAATCAACAAGTCAGGAAACGACAGATGTTGGCAAGGATGCGGAGAAAGGGGAACCCTCCTACACTGTTGGTGGGAATGCAAGCTGGTGCAGCCACTCTGGAAAACAGTATGGAGTTTCCTCAAAAATTTGAAAATAGAGCTACCCTACGACCCAGCAATCGCACTACTGGGTATTTCCCCTAAGATACAAAGGTAGTGATCCTCAGGGGCACATGCACCCGAATGTTTATAGCAGCAATGTCCACAATAGCCAAACTATGGAAAGAACCTAGATGTCCATCAACAGATGAATGGATAAAGAAGATGTGGTATATATATAAAATGGAATACTATGCAGCCACCCAAAGAAACGAAATCTTGCTGTTTACAATGACGTGGATGGAACTAGAGGGTATTATGCTGAGCGAAATAAGTCAGTCAGAGAAAGGCAATTATCATATGATCTCTCTGATATGAGGAACTTGAGGGACAGGGCAGGGGGTCATGGGGGGTAGGGAGGAAGAAGTAATGAAACAAGATGGGATCAGGAAGGAGACAAACCATAAGAGACTCCTAATCTCACAAAACAAACTGAAGGTTACTGGGGGGTGGGAGGATAGGGATAGGGTGGATGGGTTATGGACATTGGGGAGGGTTTGTGCTATGGTGAGCACTGTGAAAGGTGTAAGCCTGATGATTCACAGACCTGTACCCCTAGGGCAAATAAGAAAAAGAAAAAGAAAGAAATAGGGGAGCAAAAGGTGGGAAAGAGAAATGAATAGCTTAATGTCTCTCCTGCCCTCTGATCTCTTGCTGGTGCCTCCCATTGGCAGAACTTACCGAAGGTTCCCTGGTTAAGAAGCAGCGTGAGGTGGGTGGAGAGTCGATTTAAAGGAATAAGTGATGAACACTTAGAATGGCCAGCTCTCCGAAATAAGAGATAACAACTACTGTATTTGAAAAGAAAATTCTGCATGATTTTATATGTATGCCTTGAGAACCAGAGAGAATAGTTTGAAAAACTAACAATGGAGTCCAGGAAAATGGTCCAATGTTAACAATACATGAAAATTAGTACATTCTGGACAAGTAACTGTAGTCAGAAAATATACCAAGAAAAATATCCCGTTCTCAGTAACAGCCTTAGTCTCTGAGGAGCAGGACTGGAGTGAAGAAACTGCCGTACTACTGAAATTTAGAGAAAAGTTGAACAAAAGGAGAGACAACATAATTTTATTATAAATATAATTTACAAACACTACTTAAACTTGTTTTCATATTCCCACCATCATGCTTGGCATTCAGAATGTGATCGGTACATATTTGTTGAATGATAAATGAGTGACTACATAAACTTTCACCGAGCTATTTATGTATGGGTCTTCGACTAGAGGTCTGTCCGTTATACTTCTGTCCACCAGGAGTCAGGCTTCAGCCGTGACAGATGAGTCAAGGTTTCAGTACCTCCTTGCAGCTCCCCTGGGACCGGTGGCCACACTCCGCCAAGACCGGGCTCACTATTTGAGATGAGCCTCATACACTAATAAACAGGTTTTAAAAGAACTTACTCGTCTGATTATAAAAGTAGCCAGTGATCATTGCAAAAGAGGTACAGGAGGGGAGACAGCAAAAGCTAAAAAACAAACAGACAACAACAACAAAAACACATATGCACAGAGAAAAAAAACAATAAAAATCAACTTTAATCTTTGCTCAGGGATAACCGGTGTTAACATTTTTGAAGACGCCCTCTGGGTATTTTTCCAATGTGTGTGTGTGTGTGTGTGTGTGTGTGTGTGTGTGTGTGTGTGTGTGTGAACTGGGAGCATACGCCATCTGCTCTATGGCTTGCTTTTTCTCAGCGCACCATAGGATTTTTCACATCCCAAAATTAGTCTCTCAGCATCTAACTTTCCATGGCTGCCCACAGAGCCCCCCGGGGCCACACATGCCATGTGCCGCACGACGCCGGCTATGCCATCCACACAGGCTGTGACACAGTGGGCGCCTCAGAACGAGGATCTAGTAACCACCGGAGAAAAGTCTCTGGGCCTCGAGCTGCTTCCTCGGTGTCCTTCGCCAGCCCTGGACTCTCTGCCCCGCTTCCTTCCCCGGGCCTCACACGCTCCTTCCCCCCTCGCGCCGTCCAGCCGGGGAGGGAGGAAGGAGGGCAACTGTCTGACCCCTCACCATCAGCCCCTCCTGCCTCGTGCTGAAATCCTTCCGTGCTGTTCCTCTGCTCTCAGCGCGAAAACAAGTCCATGGCCTGAGCCCGACCTCCTCCCCGGCGCCACTTGCCCCACACTCCTGCCCCACAGCCCCCCGCCCCGGGTTCTTTCCGCCCCTCCACCAACGACACAGGGTGAAGAGCATGGCCCGGGGGCCTGTCTGCTTGGGTTCAAATTCTACCTGGGCCACTTCTCCACTCTGACCTGGTTATCATCCTTTTTACTTCCCTTCTCTGTAAAATAGGGATGAAAATATGATCTAATCAGGATGGGGATCCCCTGACTTAAATGCATATTGCTGAGAGCATGGTGAGTGTCATAAAGAGCGAGCTAGGAGCGTCAGGCATTCTGAGCTCAGCTGATCCAGCACTGTCTTTGGAAAGCCCTCAGATCCCTCAGGCCAAGTTAGGTCCAGGAGATGCTCCCACACCCATGTACTTCCGCTCGTCACCCTGTGAGCACTTGTGTTTTCCAGGGCTGCCGCGAGCCGGCTGGACATCGCTCTGTTCCTCTGGGCTGTGCAACATGAGAGGCTGGCACCTCTTTCATTTCCTTCCCTGAGGGGATGCGCTCAACTAGGGAGGCTAGCCTGGGGGCAGTGCACGGTCGCAGTCTTCCAAGGACACTTGACACTTATTTTTGGCTGGCGTCAATAATCGCAAACATGTGTACTGAGTGCTGCTATGTGTTGGACACTATTCAGAGTGTTTTACGTTTATGATCTCAATTTCCAAAATAAATACCTGAGCTAGTATTGTTATTGCATCTATTTTAAATATAGAAGAGGACTTGGGGTGGGGGGGCACCTGGGTGGCTCAGTCGGTTAAGCGTCTGCCTTTGGGTGAGGTCATGATCCCAGGGTCCTGGGATCGGGCCCCGCATCAGGCTCCCCACTCAGCGGGGAACCTGCTTCTCCCCCTGACCCTCCCCCTTTTCGTACTCTCCCTCTCTCTCTCTCTCCCCCCCCACAAATAAAAATATAATCTTTAGAAAGAAAGAGAGAGAGAGAGTTTAGAAAAAGAAAAGAATAGAAAAGAGAAGAAAAGAAGAAAAAAAAGAAAAGAAAAGAGGAAAGGTAAGAAAACAAAAAAGAAGAGGACTTTGGGACTTTGGGTGGTAAGGTGACTGTCCCAGAGTGACAGATCGAGGCTTGGAACCCGTGGGGTCTGGCTGGCTTCTCAATTCTCGTGTGCCTCAGAAGAGCCGCCTGCTGTTCTTGTTTAAACCCCAGAATTTCTTATTCCGCCAGTCTGCGATGAGCCCTAAGAATTTGTGTTTAATGAGTTCCCCAGCGATGCTGTTGCTGTGGGTCTGTGCCCACCACACTTGGAGAGCCACTGCATTGTGCCATGCTCCCTGTCGCCGGTACTCTAGAAAAAGGGTTTTCAATGGCAAACACACTCTTCTCAGACTGAGGGTAAAATTGCCATGTTTGTCTTCCCCCAACCTGCACACCCATTTATCTTGCCTTTATTGCTCCCATCAGTGACTTATGAAGCCATGAGGCCTGTCCAAAGTCCTCGTGCCAACTGGGCCTGCCTCCTTTCCCTCCCCACTTCTCCCTCAGCTCCTTCAAATAGCCAGTGTGGCAGGTTTAAGTCCTCCGCACTTGAAATCAGTCGGTTGAGTAGGGAAACAGGGCTGCTGTGCGCCGTGCCAGCCGGGCAGGCCCAGGGGCGGGGCAGCTGAAACCCAGAGGAAAGGGCCTCTGTCTCCGATTCTCAGGCAGGTACCGCGTGGGCTGGCGAGGCCCTTGAGGGAAGATGGATTTGGGGGCAAGATGATTGCTGTGTTTCTTGCCCGTCTTGATAAACTTTTAGCTTCTACTGAAAACTCGGCTTTTCCCTGACTTGCCTCCTTCCTGAGGAATGAGATGTATGGCTTCATCTTGCAGCCAGCAAACTCCCTACCTGGCTGGCCACCTCCTCACTATTACAATGAGCCAGACAGGTAGTGTGAGGAGAGAGTCTCTCGCTGGGCCGAGAACACGAACACAGTCAGATCTGAGCATGGAGGTGGGAAGTACGCACAAGGGGAAGGGCCTTGTGCCTCAGGAGGGGTTGTGCCCCGGTAAAAAGCAGCTCTGAGGAAGCCAGTGTCCATGTGGCCATCTGTTTGGGCAACCTGCGATGTCGCAGGACTGGTATTGCTTTACTGTGAGTGGAAGTTATGTAACCTGCAACCTTGACCACATTTTCTGAAGAGGACAGCTAGAATGAGTTGGAATCCTACATCTCTTTCATTATCAATTTTTTGAAATCTTGCCCCAAGATCCATCAAAAACATGAAGCCTTCACTAAACTAACCAGTTAGAATCACCTGCTCTTTCTTCTGCTTGCGTCACACCTGCCCACCAGCATTGCCTACAGTTTGTCTTCGGGCAACGGATGAGAAGCTTGCTGAGGGCAGTCAGAGCTCCAGTCGTGCTAACCTCACAACCTCTGGCTAGCCTAGCAGGCTTTCAGCAAGCATTTGTTTAGTTGACTTTACTTGCTAGAGAGGATGGTGGTATTCGAGAGGAGACATCTCCCTGTCTCCGATGGTGCAGGTATGAACTTGCCCTAGCTCGGAGCAATGCATCTGGCTTGCTGGGCTCCTGTAGAATGCCTGAGAGTGATGGTGTCCTTTAGGATAAGGTATGAATTTTCCATTCCTGCACTAAAAACAGAATCTGGGTCCCTTTTGCAATATCTTTATTGAAGCAATAACCTGATTGCAAAGTCAGTGTTTCTTGACCTTTCTGTGATGTCTTAATGGAGCAAAATAAAAACTATATAATTAACACGATTAAGGTAGTAAATCATAAAAGACATTTGGACAACTTCTGGAATCACCGAATATTAATTAGCCTCTCTAAACTTCTGTCTCCTTATCTCTTGAAGGAAAGTAGATTATAATAATCTCTAAAAACTCCAGCAGTTTGAAGATACGTGCTTGTTACTCACATCCTAAAACCACTTAAAGGAAAGTTGCTCTTTTGCTGATGAGTCACTCAAACAAAGTGCACATTTTAGATCCTTCTAGAATTCTTCAATGTAGGGCAAATGAGATTTGGAGACAAAGCCATTAACCAATCTCTGGCAAGTCACATACATTCTTTGTTTTCTCAGCTTTAGAAAGAGAGTAACAGTGGCTGCTGGGCTCATTTTGATTTTGGACATTTCTTATGCTGACAGTTTACGTGGGTATTTTATCAACTGTCAGTAAAGTCTAAAATTGAGGGACTATTTTTTTTGGCCATTTACAGATGAAAGTGTCAAGAAATATTAGCAAGTTTCAGAAGCCTAATGCCGTGAGCGATTTTTTTCATCCGCTTGCTTAACACACAGGAATGGAAGGAACTCCAGAAAAGTGATAAATACGCCCCCACTCCCATCTCCCCGGCTCCTTGTCACCCTGCGGTCTCGACCACTTCCTCTCCCCTAACGGCCCTGAGCAGCCACAGACGGGAATGAATTTCTGCTCTTCCTTCTCCTTGCCTCCCTTGGCAACGGGAGCTGAATCTCTCTTTGCCTGGCTGCCTCCACGTTTCCATTCCCAGAGCTGGAACCTGGTGATGGTGTGGAAATCAGGAAGGATCAAAGGAGAGGAGACCTGAGCATCATATCAGGCACCTCTCTTCTAGTTTCTCCTGTCATATGAGTGTCCCAGCGGCACTGGCAGCAGAACAGGGAAGACACCAGAGTCTTACAACGTTGACGTTTAGGAAATCTTTGCCAACGTTTTCCCAAGTCATGCTTGAACTGGGAGTGTCATCTGACCCTGGGGTGGACAATAAATTTTGTAGTGTTCTGTGACAACCAGCTCTGTCTTCTCAGTCAGCACTACTCAAAGTGGGGTTCCCAACCCAGCAGCAGCCCTGCAAGCATGTGAGAAATGTGGGGTGTGAGCTGAAGGGCTAAGGTCCAGGAGTCTGTGTTTTAACAATGTCTCAAGTAATTTTTGTGCCCGCTAAATTTTAAGAATGTTCTAAGTTATTCTCAGAGAACCTAGTCCCGTAATACTAGGAAAAGGGACTGTGGCTCAGGAACAGATAATATCAAATAGCCAATCAAGTTCTCCAGATTCTTCTCTAACTTCTCAGGAGCCTCCCTAGGACTTTCCTTTTCGGTCTACCTAGAACCCAGAGATCTTGCTCATCTTCCCACAGTTCCAGAAAGCGTGCAGGTTGCTTTGGAAGCCATAAAGGGCAGGGAGAAGGAGAGGACAGATGGCTCTATCTCCCACCCCACACCCACCTCCAATCACCAGCCAGAAGCCTGGCAGATCCTCTCCCATCTCATCCCTCCTTTTCCACAACCTCAAATCTCTTCCAGGAAGGATACGTCTGGGCCACACCAAGGCTGGATGTCCCTCAACTGTAATTATCTCACTCAGATGTTGGTATGTCTAAAGCCCACCCTATTACATACTGTGGCCCACCCCTTCCTTCTGGATTTGGGGGAATGATGCCAGCAGGCCCTGGCAGAGGAAAGAACTCTATGGGACAGCACCCGTGCTAGACTCCACGAGGCTGGCATGGGGCTGGCTGTGTCTGCAGGACCAAGCACACAGAGGGAGCCCAGTTGGAGCCATTAGTGGGATGTGTGAATTGAGAAAATGGGCCCTCTGAGGAGAAAAAGGAGGTGAGAGGAGGCAGGCCAGGTGTGACTCTGGGGCCTACAAGCCCAACACCAAACCCATTCCTGCAGCTTTGCAGACCTGGTTTCAGCCTGGCCCCTTTCATCCATGAGTTCATTCTCCAGGTCACAGAAGCCCCCTGAAGCTCCCCATGCTGGTGAGGATGGGAGAGAAGGGATTGGCCCCCACTGACAGAGTGAGACAAAACATGTCCCTGGAACTGCATGGTAGGACCAAGGATGAACGTGTCCTCGGTTCTTCCCTTCCGTTCTCTGCACTCCCCCCACCCCCAAGGAGCCGGCAGGGGAGTTCCCACGAGCAGCACCCTCCATGGCTGGGTGCCCAGGCCCAAGCACCCCTGGAGGCCTCCAGGGGACAATCTACACCCAAGGGAGCAGGGACAGGTTTGCTCAGATTTACACAACGAAGGCATCAACTTGAACCTACAGTGCATGTTCCAGTCACCACTCGATTTCATCAAAGACAGGGTGCCGTCTTCTGGTCCTTCCGGGGTTGCTGCAGACAATTCTGGGAGGAGAAGTGGAGGGACCTGTGTTTCAATTTAAAATAGGATTCCAGGGGCGCCTGGGTGGCTCAGTCAGTTAAGTGGCCAGCTCTTGATTTCTGCTCAGGTCATGGTCTCAGGGTCCTGGGATCGAGCCCTGCATTGGGCTCTGTGCTCAGCAGGGAGTCTGCTTCAGGATTCTCTCTCTTCTCGCCCTCTGACCCTCCTCCCATTCTCTCTCCCTCTCAAAAGTAAATAAATAAATCTTTAAAAATATCAGATTCCACTGTGATTTCAAGGTGATACATCCCACTTTCTTCAAATGAACCTGTCCTCTGCCTTCAAATTTGTTTAAACATCCTCATTTCAGCTTTTTCAGCATCAAAAAGATACTTTCAAATAGATATTTGTAAGAGTGTAAGGATACACTTGTGAGATAGTGCATAAGTAAATAATATATTGAACATAAAAATCCTGTAAATTCCTGGATTGGCTTTAATCCTTGAGTATAAGGAGTTGTACTCAAAGAGGTTTTCTTGGGAGGTGACGGTGAACACCCAGAATCTTGTGTATACAGACCAGCCATGGCTTTCTTCAGGGACATTCTGCTCCTCCGCTTGAAACGTGTGACGTGAAGGGAGGTTACAGCTTCCACACCCGCCCTGGCCCAGGAGCCAAGCTCCATGCACTTGGCTTCACTGGGTGCCTGACCTTCAGGCCCTGACCGCTTGGCCCAGGTTCTTCCCAGAGACCAGAGAGGCGAGCCCCCATTCTTCCTCAACCATGACACTCAGAGATGTGAAAATGGGTTTCCTGCTTTGTGAAGAAACTCAGTATGAGGAAATCAGGCTGACACAGGGAAAGACACGAGCAGGGACAAGCCCGGAGCCTTGCAGGCCTCAGTGAAGATGTTCCTGAAGGCAGCCACACCTCTGTCATTTCTGGGGTAGCTTCAAGCTGCCAGTAATCCCCCCTTTCTCTCCTCTTCATCCAGTTCAGGTTGGGCTTCTAGAACCTGCTGACGCATGGACAGCGCAGGGTCAAGAGCTGGGCTGGGGAGGCTGTAGTAAGGAGTGGAGGCTTTACTCAGCTGTGACTCAGTCTCTGTCAGAAGGCAGTGGGTAACAGGCAGGTCGAGGGTGGCTCTCGAAACTTCACACCCATTTTTATTGGTAACTTGCTATTTCGGATTTCCTACTGAAAAAGTTCCAACTTCATTTTGAAGTGGAGGCAAAGTGTCTCCAAGAACTACCGAAGTCTGGTAGGAACATCCTTGTCCTTTGTAATTCTTTGAGATCAAAAGCAGCCAAAGTTGTCTGCTCCTCCCCCTCACACCTGTCCCTCTTTGCCCCAGGCCTGTCCATGCCCTGCTACCACAGTTGTTCACTGAGAGGTGCAGAGGGGTGGTGAGGAGACCCTGGGGTTTGGAGTCCAGCTTGGTTTGAATCCTGGCTCATTAGACCTATGCTCTGGACCTTGGTCTCTTCGATGGTATAATTGAGCTAAAGACACCTACTTCTACAGCTGGAGAGAAGTCAAAGTCATGACTATAACATGCTTGGCATATAGAAGGTATTTTGTTATCGATCTTGAAAAACCCTTATGTAGCACATTTTCTGAAAGTAAAGATTTTTTTTTTCTTGGTCCTGGATATTTTCAAAAGTAGCCAATATTGTTTCCATGTGCTGGGACCAGTCCAAATAGGATTTTCCCTTCAACCTGTGAAGCCAGGTGTGCCAGTCATTCCCTCTGTGATTAACTTCTAGGGATCCTTTTCCTTGTGTTGTTAGAACAAATAAATCGAGCTGGATGACAGTCTCTGTTTCAGCCTTAAGAATAGATCAGTTACAGGGACGCCTGGGTGGCTCAGTCAGGTAAGCATCTGCCTTCAGCTCAGGTCATGATCTCAGGGTCCTGGGATTGAGCCCCATATTGGGCTCCCTGCTCAGTGGGGAGCCTACTTCTTCCTCTACTCCTCCTGCCTCCTGCCCCTTTGTGTGTCTCTCTCTCAAATAAATATTTTTTTTAAAAAGGATAGATTACTTGTAGATAATCAATGCTGTCTCACATAGCATCATAAGACTGTAAAGGAACTTCTGAGTCATTAATCCAGATCCTACAGTATCACCCACGGCCCATGTGACAGACGCTTGACTGTGGTTAGAAAAAGAAAAGATCAAAATCACAGTTATTTTGATGGATCATTTGTTCACTCATAACTTTTCCATTAATATACCTAGTAAACACCATTCCCTAATTAGTCATCTTGATAATACTTGTGCCTGCAAACAAAATAGAGCACATTAAAAAAAATACGATCGGGCTATCATTACGGAGAGTTTTACTTGAGAACGGACTCCTTACAGTGAGTATGTGCTTAACAGGCCCAGTTAACCTCAGTAGGGCTCTGTGCACTTAGACAAATGCCTGCAACATCATTGTTTCTCCAGTTTCTATGCATGTTTCAGGTTTGCTGGAGAACAGTCTAGAAAGGTTTCCTCTGAACTGAATTTAAGAGGAAGAACTGGGAGCTCAGCATGTCTTTTCAGAAGCTCCACCCAACATCGTACCATCTCCATTTAAATCCCTGTCCAGTCACTGGACATGGTTACCTGGTTGTATTCATACATTCCCTCCCTTACTCATTCATTCATTTTCTCCCTTACTGGTTTAACAAAGATTCAATGTTGGGAATATAAAAGTCAGTGAGAGAATTTCCAAGTTAAACTGGCAGAATAAATACACACACAACTAAATTACTTCCAGGTGTCATTGTAAAAGAGATGGTTCAAGAGATAGTCAATTTGCTAGTAACAGGCAAGTTTGGTTGGATTCGGTCCCTGGAAGCCTCTCCATCCAAACTAATCTTTATCTTCTTCACATTCCAGGAGGGCTGGTACAGCATCTTTGGTATGATAGTATTTCCTGGGGTCTGTTTTGTATGTTAGCCAAATTACTGTGATCTGAAGAAGACAAAAAGAAATAAGCACGAAGTGGGTCTTCGCTCTCAAGGAATTTATAGTCTATTAGCAGCTTTCAGACGGGGCACCCGCTATCATTCCAGGACATACCTCATCTAAGTGTTAATGGAGGTCCACACAAAGAGCAACAGAGAGGATGTGAGCAAGAACACGGCATCACCAGGGAAGAATTCAGGCAGCAGAGGAAGAGGTGATGGGAGACTTGAAGGTTAAGTAGTAACAGCAGGCACAAGGGTAGAAATCAGCATTCCAGAAAGAGAAAGGGGCACACACACTTCTGCCTCAGGGATCTTCAACCTCAGCATTATTGACGTTTGGGGTCAGACAACTCTGTTGCGGGAGCTGTCCTGTGCAGACTGGGACGTTTAGCAACCCCACTGGCCTCCCACTACTCCATTCCAGTAAAACCTCCCCCAAGTCATGACAGCCAAGAATGTGTCCAGATATTGGCACACATCTCTGGGGATGGGGGGCAAAATCATCTCTGTTGAGAACCCTGGTGTATAAATTGTATACAGCACAGATGCACACATCCTTACATACATATACAGTTTTTGTCCTGTGTTGCTGTTTGAACTGAGTCACATCCTTTGACTTATCTGAAAGTGGGAATGAAGGTAATAATGCTTGCATTAAATGATTATTGTAGGGATTAAATAATGTATGTCAGGTCTTTGGCACATAGTTATTATTGTTCCTTAAGTCAGTTGGTCATCGGATTTTAGAGCAGAAGTCAGTACGTTCTTAGCTGGATTGGTTTTTTTTATCTTTTAGCATCAAAGAATGGGTTGATTGGAGGATACTAAGCAGGAAGAATTCTGAAGAGCAGCCAAATACTGTAGAGTATATGTAACTGCAGAGCAGGCAAAATACAGCATGGGCCTGACCATAGGTGGTGTCGGTAGGAGTGGAAAAGAAAGAATGGCTGTGGGAGAGAGATTTTAAACAGCTTTATTGAACTATATTGACATACAATAAACTACACTTATTTAAAGGGTATAATTTGCTGAGTTTGACACACATATACACCTGCGAAATCACCATCACAATCAAGATAGTGAATGTATCCCTTAGCCCCCCAAAATTCCTCATTCTCTCTGCAATCTCTCTCTCCCTACACTTAGTCCTGTCCCCAGGCAGCCACAGATCTGCTTTCTGTCACTTTAGATCACTTTACAATTACTAGAATATTATAGAAATGGAATCATGCAGCGTGTGCTTTTATTTTGGTCTGGCTTCTTTCATTCAACAGAGTCATTTTGAGATTCATCCACATTATTGAATGTATTGATAATTTGATATTTTTTTGTTGAGTAGTACTCTGTCATATAACTTGTATGTTCATCTGCCTGTTGATTGACATTTGGGCTGTTTTCAGGTTTTGATTATTACAAATAAAGCTGCTATGGACTTTTGCATATAATCTTTGTATGGACATGTGCTTTCTTTTCTGGTAAATACCTAGAAGTGGAAAGACTGGGTCCTATGTTAGGTACATATTTAACCTTTTGAGAAATTGCTTTCCAAAATGGTGTCATGTTTACATCATGACCAATAGTGTATACTTAGTATGATCAATCTTTCTCACTTAACCAATCTAGTGGATCTGTGTGTCATGTGGTTTAAATCTGCATTTCCCTAATGACTAATGATGTTGAGCATCTTTTCACATGCTTATTTGGCATCCCTTTATCTTCTTGGTGCAGTATCTATATAATCTTTCATTTTAGAAAATTGAGTTTTTGTCTTGTTATTATGTACTTAGTATTCTTTATATATTCTAGGTAATATCTTTTGTCAAATATTTATCTTACAAATATCTTCACCTGGTCTGTGGCTTGCTTTTGAGAATCAAGATTTTTCCGTTTTGTTTTGTTTTGGTAAGATCCAATATATTGATTTTTTTCTTTTATACTTTGATCTTTTAATGTATTTTTAAAGATACCTTTACCAAACCCAATCTCACTGAGATTTTCTCCTATGTCTTACTCTAGATGTTATTACTATTATTTTTTTTTTAGCTCTTACATCTGGGTCTGTGTTTCTGTTTGTAGTTAAATTTTGCATATTAAAATTACATAGGAGAGGAGTGACATCAGCATCATGGCAGCATAAGCCGACGTTCATTTTGTCCCCCTCTCAACAACAACAAAAATCAGCATCTATCCACAAACGAAAGTGGCTTTGTGAGAGCTTTGGGATCCAGGACCATACTTAAGGGATGGAAAAGTCCCATCCATCTGTTAGTTAAGTAATAGGCAGCAAGATCTTGGTCCCTACTGCAGACCCTGAAATGGCCCATGAACCAGCTCCAGCCCCTCTTGGCCATGATCCAGGAGCCCCTGGAAAACACTGTCTTAGACCAATCACCCACAGATGAGCCTGGAAGTTTTCACTCCTGGGTTCTACCAAATATATAAAGAATTAACGCGAATTCTTCTCAAACTCTTCCAAAAAAATTGAAGAGGAGGAGACACTCCCAAACTCATTTTAATGAGCAAGCATTACCTTAGTACTAAGGACTGATAAGAACACTGTAAGTAAAGAAAACTACAGGGTTGCCTGAGTGGCTCAGTCATTTAAGTGTCTGCCTTCAGCTCAGGTCATGATCCAGGGTCCTGGGATAAAGCCCAACAGCCGGCTCTCTGCTCAGTGTGGAGCCTGCTTCTCCCTCTCTTTGTGCTGCTCCCCTTCCTTGTGGTCTCACTCTCTATCTCTGTCAAATAAATAAATAAAATCTCGGGCACCTGGGTGGCTCAGTGGGTTAAAGCCGCTGCCTTCGGCTCAGGTCATGATTCCAGGGTCCTGGGATGGAGGCCCACATCGGGCTCTCTGCTCAGCAGGGAGTCTGCTTCCTCCTCTCTCCTCTCTCTCTGCCTGCCTCTCTGCCTACTTGTGATCTCTCTCTGTGTGTCAAATGAATAAATAAAAAATCTTTTAAAAAAACTCTATTAAAAAAATAAATAAAAATAAATAAAATCTTTTTTTAAATTATAGAAAAGAGAACTACAGACCAATATCTCTGGTGAATATAGATGTGAATATCCCAGCAAAATATCAGCAAACCAAATTCAACATCATAGAAAAAGGATCATACACTATGATCAAGTAGGTTTTATTTCTGGGATAAAAGGAGGGATAACATCTGCAGATCAATAAATGTGACATACCATATTAATAGAATCAAAGGTAAAAATCATATGATCATCTCAATAGGTGCAAAAAAAGCATTTGACAAAATACAACATCCTTTCATAATAAAGACAGTCAATAAATTGGGTATAGAATGAACACACTTCAGCATAATAAGCACCATGTATGACAAGCCCATAGCTAACATCACTCTTAATGGTGAAAAGTTGAAATATCTTCCTCTAAGATCAGGAACAAGACAAGGGTACCCATTCTCAGCACCTCCTATTCAACATATTACTGGAAGTCCTAGACAGAGCAATCAGACAAGAAAATAAAACACCCAAATCAGAAAGGAAGAAGGAAAATTATCTTAGTCTGCAGATGATATGATCTTATACAGAGAAAATCCTAAAGACGCACCCAAAAAAACTGTTAGAACTAATGAATGACTACAGTAAAGTTACAAGATAAAAAATCACCATACAGAAACCAGTTGCATTTCTATACATTAACAACAAAGTATCTGAAGAGGAAATTGAGAATGCAATCCCATTCATGGCATCAAAAACAAGAAAATACTTATGAATAAATTTAACCAAGGAGGTGAAAGATCTGTACACTGAAAACTATAAGACTTGAAAAAAGTTTGGTAGCCTTGAAAGTCTTAATGAAAGTCTTTCAAAGCCTTTCAAAGTCTTAATGAAAAAAATTGAAGACACAAACAAAAGGAAAGATATCCATGTTCATGGATCAGAAGAATTTATATTGTTAAATGGTCATATTAGCGAAGCCATCCATAGATTTAATCATTGGATTAATCAAAACTCAACAATCCAATAGCATATTTCACAGAAATAGAAAAAACAGAAAAAAATTGTGGAATTTCAAAAGACCCTGAATTGCCAAAGTAGTCCTGACAAATAAGAACAAATATGGACATATCACACTTCCTGATTTCAAACTATACTACAAAACTGTAACAATCCAAACAGTATGGTACTGACATAAAATTAGACATATAGACCAATGAAGCAGAATCAAGAGCTCAGAAAAAAACTCTTGCATATACAGTCAACTAATATTTGACAAGAGACCCAAAAATACTCAGTGGAGAAAGGTTAGTCTCTTCAATAAATGGTACTGGGAAAACCGGGAAATGACATGTAGAACGATGAAATTGGACCCCTATCTTCCACTACTCATAAAAATCAACTCAGAATGGATTTAAACACTTAAACATAAGACCTGAAACCATAAAATTCCTAGAAGAAAACATAGGGGAAAATCTCCTTAACACTGGCTTTTGCAGAGATTTCATGGGTATGACACAAAAGCACAAGCAACAAAAGCAAAAATAAATAAGTGGGATTACACAGCAGTAAAAAGTCTATAGAGGAAAAGAAACAACAAAATGGAAAGGCAACCTAGGGAATGAGAGAAAATGTTTGAAAAATCATATATCTGATAAATGGTTAACATCTAAAATATATTTAAAAACTCAAGCAGGCCCCTGGATGGCTCAGTCAGTTAAGCATCTGCCTTAGGCTCAAGTCATGTTCCCAGGGTCCTGGGATCGAGTCCCACATTGGGCTCCCTGCTGAGTGGGGAGTCTGATTCTCCCTCTCCCTCTGCTGTGCTCTCTCTGTCAAATAAATTTAAAAAATTTAAAAAAATAAAGCAAACTCAAGCAATTCAATACCAAAACACAATCTAATTTTAAAATGGGTGGAGAAACTGAGTAGACCAAAAAACCCATATAAGTGGCCAAATAGAAACATGAAAATGTGCTCTTATCACTTAATCATCAGGCAAATGCAAATCGAAACCAGGAGATAATCACCTCATACATATTAGAGTGACTGTCATCAAAAAGACAAGAGATAACAAGTGTTAGTAAGGATGTGGAGAAAAAGGAACACTTGTGCACTGTTAGTGGGAATGCAAACTGAAGAAGCCACTTTGGAAAACAGTGTGGAGTTTCCTTAAAAAATTAAAAATAGAACTATTTTGAGGTAGACAGAATTCCACTTCTTAGTATATATCCAAAGGAAGTGAAAACAGGATCTTGAAAAGATATGTATATTCCATGTTTATTGTAGCATTATTCACAATAGCCAAGCTATGGAAACAATCTAAGTTTCAGTCAAAAATGAATAGATAAAGAAAATGTGAGATATCTATCTGTCTATCTATCTATCTATCTATCTATCTATCTATCTATCATCTCGGAATATTATTCAGCCATGAGAGAGAAGGATATGCTGCCATTTGAAACAACATGGATTGAATTTGAGGACATTACCCTAAGTGAAATAAGTTAGACAGAGAGACAAACGCTGTATAATATCACTTTTATGTAGAATATAAAAAAGCTCAACTCATAGAAACAGAAAGTAGAGTGGTTGTTACTAGGACTTGGGGGGTGGGGTGAGAAATGGGAAATGCTGTTTAAGGGGTACACACTTTTAGTTATAAGGTAAATAATTTCTGGGGGTCAAATGAATGACATGGTGATTATAGTTAGTAATTCTGTATAATACACTTGAAAATTGATAAAACTAGATATTAAAGGTTCTCACCACAAAAAAAGAAATGGTAATTTTGTGATGTGATGGAGATGTTAACTAGCTCTCCCATGGTAATTATTTTACAATATGTAAGTGTATCAGATCAACACATTGTGTACTTTAAATTTACACAATATTGGTTCAATTACATCTCAATAAAGCCAAAAAAGTATATATAAGAAATAAATGTTGAGATTCATATCTTTGAATATGACTGCCAAATTGTCCCAGCATAATTTCTTGAAGAGATTGTACTTTTCCCATGGAATGCCTTGGCATATCTGTTGAAAGTCAGTTGATCATATATGTGTGTGTCTATTTTGGGACTCCATTCTGTTTCATATATGTGTATAATGTAAACATGATTACACACCATATAATGTTATTTATTTAGATATATCAGGTACATATATACAGGCATGATATATATGATATAAAGACATGTTTTTCCTCATTGATCTCAATATACACTTTCTTTATTATTATTGGAGCTTTACTACATTTTAAAACAAGGTAGTTCAAATTCTCCAATTTTGTACTTCTTTTTCAAAGTTATTTTAGCTATCTTAGGTCCTTTGCATCTCAATATAAATTTTGGATAGCTTTTCAAACAAGAAAACCTGCTGGGTTTTTATTGGGACTGTATTAATAGATAAATCTGGGGAGAATGGACATGTTAGCAATATTGAATTTTCTGATCCATAAGTACAGTAGGTCTTCCCATTGATTTTTCATTTTCTTTAATTTCTTTGAGCCATGTTTGTAGTTTTCAGTATACAGATCTTACACATATTTTGTCAAATTTATCTATATGTAGTTTGCATTGGTTATTATAAGTGGTATCTTTAAAAAATTTCTATTTTTGATTGTTCAATGTGAATATATAGAAATGCAATTGATCTTTGTGTATTGCCCTTGTACCATGAAATTTTGCAAAGTATTAGTTCCAAGTAGCTTTTGCATACTCCTTAGAATTTTCTACATAGATGGATATATTGTCTGTAAAGACAATTTTAATCTTTAAGGTTTAATTGGATATCTTTATTTCTTTTTCTTGCTTTATTGCATAGGTTAAAATCTGTGGTAAAATTTTGAATAGAAGTGATTAAAAACAGGCATCCTTGTCTTATTCTCAATGTTAGGGTGAAAGCAGTCACTCTTTCACCATTAAGTGTATTAGACATACTGGTTTTTGTTTTTGTTTTTGTTTCTGTTTTTTGTAGATGCCCTTTATCAAGTTGAAGGTTTCCTTCCATTTCTATTTTTCTGAGAGTTGTGTGTTACTATGAATAGATATTTTATTTTAAATCCCTTTTCTGTATCTATTGAGATGATCACAAGCATAGTATTTTGTTTTTAATTTGATAATATGGTGAATTACATTGTTTTTTTTCTAATTGTGCATTGATAAATTTTTGAAGTTAAACCAATCTTACATTTTTGGGATAAGCCCCACTTGATTATGATGTATTATCTTTTTAGTATGTTGCTGGATTTGATTCGCTAAAATTTGATGAATAATTTTTGCATCTACATCATGAGGGATATTTTTGTCTAATTTTCTTTTCTTGGAATTTCTTTTCTGATTTTAGTATCAAGGTAATTCTGGTCCCATATAATTAGTGGGAAGTGTTTTATTCTTTCTAACTTTCTGGGACAGTTTGTATAGATTTAATATTCTTTATTCCATAAATGTTTAATGTAATTCGGCAATGAAAGCCTCAGTGAGAGGGTATTGAGCTACAAATTCAATTCCTTTTATTGACAGTGTAATGAAGTTATCAGTTTGTTATTGGTGAGTTTTGCTAGTTTTAAAATTTCAATAAATTATTCATCTCATCAAACTGGTTGAATGTTTTAATACAACATTTTTCATATTTTCCTATTGTTTGTTGTGATGTCTTCCACTCATTGGTATTTATAATTTGCATGTTTTTTCTTTTTTTTTCTGATCAGCCTGGCTGTAAGTTTACTAATTTTATTTATATTACCAGAGAGTTAGCTTTTAGCTCTATTTATTTCCTCTATTTTTTTAAAAAAATTTTATTTTATTTTATTTGAGAGTGAGAGTGAGATATCGAGAAAGAGCACAAACAAGGGGCAGAGAGAGAAGCAGGCTCCCCACTGAGCAGGGAGCTATATACAGGGCTCTATTCCAGGACCAGGGATCCCCTAAACTGACCTAAGCCAAAGACAGATGCCCAACTTGAGCCACCCAGGTGCCCCTGCTCTATTTTTGTTTCTATTTTCTGTTTGATTGATTTCAGCTCTTATATTTCTTTTCTTTTGCTTACTTTGGGTTTATTTTGTTTCTCTTTTCTTTTTTCTTAGGATAGAAGCTTAGGTCATCAATCTGAGATCTTTCTTTTCTTTTATAGGTATTTGATGCTATTAATTTTCCTATAGCCCCACTTTAGTTGAATACCATAAATTTTAATACATCATTTTTCAATTTCAAAATGAATTTCAGTTCAATATACTTTTTTATTTCTCTTTATTTCTGCTCTAACCCATGGGTTACTTTCAATGCATTGTTTAGTGTCTAAGTATTCAGAGATTTTTCCACATATCTTTTTGTTATTGATTCCTAATTTTATTCTGTTGTGGTAAAAAAAACTTTATATGATTTATATCATTTTAAATATATTGAGCCTTCTTTTATGGCCCCAGATACGGTCTATCTTGATCAATGTGTCCTGTGTCTTGAAAAGAATGTATATTCTGCTATTGTTGAATGGAGTGTCCTATAAATGTCAAGTAGGTCAATTTGGTTCATAGTGTTAAAGTCTTCTATATCTTTACTGATTTTCTCTATATCTACTCTATCACTTATGGAGCAATATATATTACAAATTCTAACTATAATAGTCTATTATTGCTCAATGTATTTTGATTTTCTGCTATTGCATAAACAGAAGTGGGTTTGGGGGGAATCTATAATACTTTATAATTCTGTGGTTATTTAAGATGGTAAAGCTGGTGAGAAAAAAGGAGGAATCCAAATAATACTGTACGTGTCTGATATCTGTACATTCAGGTATTTATGTAAGTCACCGGACAAGGACACCATAGTCGGGACCAACCCCACGCCAATGTTTTTTTGAAGTCTGTGATTTGGGTCCATTGTCTTTTCATTTTACTCAGAGCCCATTGTTCCCAAGATCTCTCTCCCCCTTGTATCTTATTCTCAGGTCCTCAATCATGTAGTACAACAAAGATGTACATGACTGATCTTCACTAAGATGTAAATGGTAGCTAAAGACTATTATTCCTTTAATAAGCATTTTTACTGTAAAGAGGACTTAAATTTTTAAGGTTAACAGGAATAATAGTTTAGTCATGGAATTTCAGGCATTAACTAGAGGATACTCAAAGTCTCTGGAGGCAGAGGAGCTGGAATCCTCAAGGAACAGCTGCAGACTATTAGCGTTTCTACTTGGCTTCCACCAGCCTGGTTTCAGGTACAGTAAGTGCTAAGTGTTTTCCAAGTTTGAATTACAACTATTTAAGAATCTTCCTCCAGTCTTACAATTAAAAAAAAGAAACATGCCTCATTGCTTTGTGTTCAAAGTACCACACTCTTCCTGCTTTCCAGGAAAATCCGGTTCTGACCAAACTCTTTAAAGCATAGGGACCTGAATCTGAAATTTTTCACCTTTGCTTTCTCCCCATATAACCGCATGCTCTGCCATAGGCCTCACAGGTTGTATTTTTAAAATTCAACAGTAATTGTCCATAATACTACAAACGCAAATGCAAAGTTGAGATGCAATTATAGCACTGAAACACCCACCCCCTTATCTTATAAGAAACCCTGATGATCTATCACTCTATTTCTGCTGCCTGGTAATTCAGGAACATAAAGGGACTTTATTCTGTGTAGGAGGGAACAAAATAGGGATAGATTTGCTGAAGTTACAGAAACAATGATAAGAGGAGATATGAAATCAACAAGGAAACGGTTGCCAGGCAACATGCTTGGTTGTCAAAGAGATAGAGCATTCTTCAATAATAACCCATGAGCAATCTTCAATAATGGCTCATAAATTTTTGAGCTAGAAAATGTCTATGTCATGAGTGGGTTATGGAAATACTTTTCCAAAGAACCAAGGCATTCAGCTATCCCATTCCATTCCATAATAAGAACTATGCTGTAAATATAAGGTCCTGGGGTTATGCACATTTGAGGAATATAGTGTCCTTGCTAAGTGGAACATTTTGTAGCTTTTTTCTATGGTTGTATCCCTAGCTGTATGGACTATTTTTACTCAGCACAATGAACTGCAGTCCCAAGATGCACTCAAATTGTGCCCAGTATCTTGTTTTGCAAGCCTCGCGAAGTCTCGCTGGTTTGATCACCAACATAAGGCCTCTGAGTCCTATTCGTAAACAGGACCATGATTGGGCATGAATACTGCAGGATATTAAGGTTTAAAGGAAACTTATAAGATATTGGGCCCACATTCTTCACTTCCCAGGTGAGGAATGTGGCTTCTATGATTGATATACTAATAGCCAACCCTTTTGCTCTTTGAGTCTATTATTCCAAATAGAAGCTGGTCTTTATGCTTGGAGGGTTCTGCAGCTGTGCTCATCCTGTCTTTTTCCTCCATGAAAGGACTCTTTGAAAGAGCATTCTTCTCTACTCATCCCTGGTCACCAGCCACTGGCACAGCACATTAACACATCATTTCACAGGAGTATTAATACAACAATCTGAGCAATGATCTTCAAGATGAGGAGTTAATCATAAGCAATACCATGGCTAAGAACATTCTGGAGCCAGACTGTCTAGGTTGAAACTTGGCTTTTTGTGAATCTTGACAACTTGACCCTGTGCATCTGTTTTACCATCTGTAAAACAAGGTTATTGGTTATACATAAACTCATCAGATTGTTGAGAGGATTAAACAAGCTCTAAGCAAACAAGTAAGTTTAGAAAAGTTCCATCACATAAGCATTTTGTGAGATTACCTTCTTTTTTTAGAATTGGATCTATGTCAATATCATTGTTGACTATTGCATAGCAAATTCTCCCAGGGTTATGGATTGGAACTCTGAAGGACTGTGCCAATGGGCAGGGTGCAGGGTTGGGAGAGGTGGCGGTGGAAAGGGAAACACCTTTTCTTTTCTTTTATTTGGCATTTTTGATTTACTACATGAGCCACTTGGTTTCTGGATTGGGGATTCTTAGCAATATAAATTAAACAATTATCTGGCTTTTCCTCACTGGATTTTCCAGGTGAACGTTGATTTTGATTTACTTATATTTCTTCTAAAGAGTAGCCAGCAAAGACGTTTACCAAGAATTGTACTCATTTTAACAAAACTGGTTGAACTGTTCAGAAAAAGAAAGCTTTCCCACTTAATGGGTGACAGGTTTGCTTATATTTAGAAGGCTTTCTTAACATCCAAGAGAAAAGAGCAGGCTAGAGAAAGAAAAATCCAAAAAGGGTGAGAATTCTTTATTCTGGACACATAAAAACCAAACACAGAGCTTCAGTCCTAAAGGATGTTGCTTTATTCACAAGATAAGTTGGTCATTCAAAATGGATTTATCAGGGTGCCTGTGTGGCTCAGTCAGTTAAGTGTCTGCCTTTGGCTCAGGTCATGATCTCAGGGTCCTGGGATGGAACCTGGAGTCCTGTCACTGGCTTCCTGCTCAGAGGAGAGTCTGCTTCTCCCTCTCCCTTTGCCCCTACCCCCTGCTCTTGCTTGCACGTGCACTCTTTCTCTCTCAAATAAATAATTAAAAAGAAAACACTAGTTAATTCTTAGCAAGTTGTCATTTATCTAAATATAGACTTTTTAAAGAGTTTTATAAGTTTTATAAGTCAAATAAAGCTGATCTCTAGTTAGGAAATTTGATGGTGCAATGATTGAACAAAAAAAATATTATCCAAAAGAAAACTGAATGATAATGTGTGGATAAATAACCCAGTTCCAGGATTAACTGACCCCTCCCGCTCTGCCTTTCTGCCCCCTGGGGCAAAATAAGTCACCTCTTTCTTTGAAAATGCTTTGTCCCTCCTTCTGTCCTGTACCTCTCATACTTTATTGTTATAATTTGCTTCTGGAATTGTCTTCCAAAATAGATAGTCACCTTCCAAAAGAATCATTTTGTTTTATTTATCTTTTAATCTTCAGCACCTAAGGCCATGAGAGGCACACACACCATGCTCATTTTCCACCTGTTGAGTGGTTGTGAGGACAAAGAACTTTCCATCTTGGTCCTGGTGGGGGAGCTTTCCAGTCCTGGTAGAATCATAGGACCACAGGGCCAATGGCACCTGAGAGGTCATCCACCCAGCCTCTGTCCCTGATGCCGGGACACACAACTATTTCTCATGACACACATCTTAGGGATATTATACCTTGGTCACATATGTCGCAAATATTTTCTACAGGTAGAAAAAAATTTATGAAATGAAATATGTAAATGTCTACTTTATGACTCTGGATCATTTGTCTTATGAAGTCCTTTCTCACGCAAGGATTTTAAATATGTTCTCTGAGGTTTTATTCCAGTAATTTTATTACTTTATCTTCTTAATTTACATATTATTTTTTCAGTTTAGGCTTTTAATCTACCCAAGATTCCTTCAGGGTATGAAGTGGAGATGTATTTTTTCCCCAAAGGTCAGCAGATTGTCCCAACCCCCACTTAATCCATCCACAGTAATCATTTAACAAACTTCCACATATTCCCACAGGTTCATCATTAGACACTCTGTTTTCTTCTATTGATTGATTTGTCTATTCTGAGCCAGAACCACACTGCTTACATTGCTGTAGGTCGATTTTTCTCTCATTTTTCTCTCTTTTCAAAAGAATTTTTCCTGTTTTACTCACTTACGCCTCCAGGAAAACCTTAAAATTAGTTTGTCAAATTGGGGTTTTGATTGGAATTACATTAGAATTATGGGTGATTTGGGGGCAATTCTTGACCATGTTGATTCTGTCTTATAATATGGCTGTAAGTCATCATTTTCCTGTTTTTCACTCAAATTTCATGGTTCCCTTTCTTCTCTTGCACTTCTGTTAATTCCTAGATATTTTCTAATTTCATTGATAAGGTAAATGGGATCTTTTTAAAATTTTTTAAAGATTTTATTTATTTATTTGACAGAGAGAGCACAGGCAGGGGGAGCAGGAGAGAGAGGGAGAAGCTGACTGACTCCCCGCTGAGCAGGTAGCCTGAGGCAGTACACAATCCCAGGGACCCTGGGATCATCACTGGAGCCAAAGGCAGATGCTGAACCAACTGAGCCACCAGGCCTCCCAGTAAATGGAATTTTTTATTACAATTTCTAACTTACTCTCATGGTTAAATAGAAACCTGTTAATTTTTTGTAAATTCACCTAGAATATTGCTATCCTGTTGGTCTCATTACAACTAATAAGTTATAATAGTTTGTTAATTGATTCTCTAATTTTCTAGATATTTTCTTTGTCTTTTCCTAATGTTGGTATTTTAGTTCTCCTTCTTGATCCATTTCACTATCTGGAATATCTAGAAAGATGTACAATAACATTGGTGATAATAGGTCTGGCTTTGGTCTTGACTTTAATGGAAATGCTTATAATATTTTAACACCAAGCATGATGTTGTGGGTTTCTAGCAGAAATTTCTTATCAAGTTAAATGTTACTAAATACTTTTCCACTATTTCTCAAAATAAGTATATATTTTTTTCTTTTTGGGATTCTCGTAGATTTTCTATTATATTGGTTATTCTTATTTCATTTTATTTTTACTCTATTTCCTCTTATATGGGCTTTCTTCTTGGGATTAGTAATTGAGCGATTATGACATATATAACTAGGTTTTCTAATGCTGGATTTTTCTTGCTTTCATAAGCATAGATCCACCTTAGTTATGTCCGTTAAAAAATGAGTGGGTAATTAAATTGTGGTATATCTATACAATGAAATACTGGTTGGCATTAAAAGGGAATAAAGTGATACATGTAACAACATTGATGAATCCCCAAATCAGGCCAGGTGAAAAGTCAGAGACAAACAGCACCTATTGTAGGATTCCATTGATTTTAAATCCTAGAACAGACAAAAGTAGTCTATAGTGACATAAAAAAAAATCAGTGAATGCCTGGGATGACAGAAGTGTTCTATCTATTGATAGGGGTGGTGCTTTCATGCATATATACATTGGTCAAAATTCCTTGAACTTTATGAGTTGAACAGGCGATTATAAACTATACTTCAGTAGGTTGATAAATTAAAAAAAAAATCTATGATATTGTCACAGTCTTGCAGCCAAAAGTTGTGCGGGTTACTCCTTGAGCCACTTCCCTTTGGCTTCCATTGTCACCACTGTGTTTTGACATTCCCTTGCTAAATTCCCCAGTGACCTCCATGTTGAGGATCACAGGGGCAGTTCAGTCCTCACCTCCCTGACCTCTCCTGAACTGGATGCAGTTTGTCCACTTCCTCCTCCTTGAAGCTTTCCCTTCCTGCAGGTCTGCTGACCACTCCCTCTCCTGTTCTTTCCCATCTCATAGGCTCCTTCTCTTAGGCATCCTTTGTTCGCCCTCACTCTCACTCACCAACTGGCCCTGAATGTCAGCACCTTTGGGCTCTTCCCCCTCCCGAGGCGCTCTCTTCTCCCTTCACTTCACACCAGGCAGCCTCATCCATGATAAACATGGATTGAACCTCCATGATTAGACTCCCAGGTAGTTCTCACCAGAACTGCTCTTCCTCCCATCTTCCCATCCCTGTCCATTCTCCCAGTTGCTAGAAAGCTGGAAGAAAACTTTGATAATTCATTTTCTCTCACCCCCCCCCAGTTTACCTCCTTCGAAGTGGCTGCTTCCAAGTATGTCTCCATTTTTTTATTATTATTATTGTTTGCCCCAGGGGTACAGGTCTGTGAATCATCAGGCTTACACCTTTCACAGCATTCACCAAAGCACAAACCCTCCCCAATATCCATAACCCATCCACCCTATCCCTACCCTCCCACCCCCCAGTAACCCTCAGTTTGTTTTGTGAGATTAGGAGTCTCTTATGGTTTGTCTCCTTCCCCATCCCATCTTGTTTCATTATTTTTCCCTCCCTACCCCCCACGACCCCCCACCATGACCCTCAAGTTCCTCATATCAGAGAGATCATATAATTGTCTTTCTCTGATTGCCAAGTATGTCTCAAATCCATCTCTTGATATCCACCTTCACTGGTCCCTGCTAGAAGTCACTCTCATCTCTCACTCCTGGAAGAGCCCCTATGTAGCCCTCAGACTCCCACTCCTGGCTACCTCCAATGTGTCTTCACATGCCAGGCACGGTAAATGTTTCTCATGACTTATCTGCTTTAAAACACCTCAATAACCATGAGGACATAGCTTTGCCACTCTGTTTTTTAACCATTTTGTCTTTAGTACATAAAATAGGGTATGGGACCTACTAGGATGAAGGGAGTAATTGTACTTAAGATAGAAATCCCCAGGACCATCTTGCCTTCAGTGCTCTGCATGATCCAGGCTCTCCACTCCCTAGACACATCCCCCTTGTTCTTCCCTTTACTTGTTCATCTCTAATCACACCATCCTGATTTTGTTTCCCTAACCTTCTGGCTTTGATCACATTCTTCCTTTTGCAAGGGGAGCACCTACCTGTTCCTCGGTTAGCTGTGCTTTGGGGATTCACAGTTCTCTTTCAGAAGTACACCCAGGGATAAGTATATCCAGGAGGGGGAGAGACACCAGAATACATACTCTGATAATCATGTAAGTACAGACCAAATAATTACCAGTTTACTAAATAATGTAGAAGAAAATCTTCCCAGAATGTTGGCACTCGATACCAAAGACAACCCCTTGGGTTGCAATAAAGAGAAAGATATGAGCAAAAGCACAGGATTAAGGTGTCAGCAACCACATTGGTACCATTGTTATCCAATGGATCATTAACCAAATGAGTTACTGGAAAACTATTTTATGAACTAGACATAAGCTACCTCAAGGTAGAAGTCTTAATAGGTTCATTGTCCACTGTGGCATCCTTAGAGCCTAGTCCAGAGCTTAGCACATAATATATGGAGAAGGAAAATTAATTAGAAAAAGAAGTGGATAAAATTAGAACAAAGAGAATTGATTTGAACACTCTTCAGAGATATGTCATGCGATTATTGTGGTTCAATGGAAGATGGTGAACCTTGAATATGAAGGACTTTACCTGTTCTAGATTGACAGTTTTTTTCTCAAGTTACTATATTTTTACCTAAAGAAAACCCGCAGTGATTAAAAAACATTAATTTTTTTTTAAATTTTATTTTTATTATTTGCCCAAGGGGTACAGGTCTGTGAATCATCAGGCTTACATCTTTCACAGCATTCACCAAAGCACAAACCCTCCCCAATGTCCATAACCCATCCACCCTATCCCTACCCTCCCACCCCCCAGTAACCCTCAGTTTGTTTT